>PVKA01008603.1:0-72151 GCA_004027165.1 Ctenomys sociabilis
TGTTTTTCTTCTGTAGTCAAAGGATTCACAGTCAACCCCAAAGCAATGATGATGTCAAATTTTGTTAGTGAATTTACTGAATGTGACTCAATGATAAGATGACAATTTAAGTGAACAAAAAAGATATGTCATATAGTCCGAGATGACAAATGCCAGTTGAATATTGCTGACATGAGGTGCTATGAGTTCAGAGGACAGAGAGATTTGCATGAGCCACAATATTCAAACTTTTACCAGTAAGATTTCCCCTAGTATGAAGATGTTATCTGACATGATTATTATGATGATGATAGAAATATTATTATAAATGTAAAATTTGAGTAAATTGAATGAAGAAATGAAGATAAAACTTGCAATTTTTACTGTCTCTTGGGCTCAGACTCAGCGAGAGAAGAAAGAAGCAAGTGAAGGCTTAGGGAGCTGCCAATACCAGCTTCAGAAAGACCAGAGCCTTTCGGGCTGCAGCACGCGGCAGGCTCTTGGACATGGGTGTATCCACCACCTCTTCAGCATGGGCCTTGCCTCTGCATTCATGCTGTGCCCCACCATGGCTAGGCAGAGGCTCTGCAGGACTTCAAAGAACTGACCTCAGGCTGTCTGGGGACCTCAGATGTGGGAAATGCATAGCTTAGAAACCTTTGGTTTGCATTTTAAATTTGAAATTGATGGCAATCAGAAACCACCAAATTTAATTCTTCGTAGGTGACAAATTTCATCACAGTAAGATATACATAAAACTGACTATTCTCAATTCATGTAAGTCCAGTGGCATTACGTACAGTCATATTGTTATGCAACCACCACTGCTGCCCATCTCCAGCTCTTTTTAGGTTAAACTAAAATTCTGTACCCATGACATTGTAATTTTACACTTCCTGTTTCTCAACCCCTAGAAACCATATTTCTTCTGTTTGTCTTTATGAATTTGATAACCCTAGGAGTCATATCATTGGAATCAACAACGTCTGCCCTTTCTTTTCTGGCTTATTTCACCCAGCATGATGTTCTCATGTTTCATCTTTGTGGTAGCATGTGCAAATTTTCTTTTTAAGGCTGAGTGGTGTTCCTTTATAAAATCTATCATATTCTGTTTATCTACTAATTAATTTTATTTTTTTATGAAATTTATTTTGGAAAAGTAAATGAGAATATGTAATATGTTTTTAAATATTTTGAGAGGGAGGGAAAAGGACTCGTATTTACTGAGAAATATATCTCTGGTTCCTACAACATTCTTTCATCAGCATAATGATTTGTGTCCCACAGAAGTCTTGTGAAGTTGGTATTATCACACTGACACTCAGGTGAAAAAAGTAGAGTGATTACAGCCTGAGTTTATCTCTCTGCAAAGTTCATTCATTTCCCCCTGTGCACGAAGAAAACCCCAGAGAAAGGTGACAGAGTGCAATTTTGAAATACATAAAGTTGGTCTTCGATTATTTCTTACACTTTTGCCACCCCAATATTTTGGTATCCTCTACCCAACTCCAACTTTGGACATCATCTCAGTTAGCCCTTGGCTAGCATTAAAGATGAATCATTTTCTTTTACTGAAAAAGCACATAGCTGAGCACAGAAAGACATCAGACCACTTCAATAGACACTGAAAAGCATTTTAATTCTTCTCATTCATTATTTAAAAATAAAAAGCTGAAATATAAGACAACTGAGCAATGATAGCCAAGTCCCTTTAACTCAAAATCTTCATCTATAAAATGAGAGTGGAATCTCTCCATGTTTAACATTTTCTTCCTCTCTACTCAACTGAATGTTTGATATTTTTGAATTAGTAACTTGTTTCCATTAGGTTTTACAACCCTGGAATGTATTTCACGGAGAGAAATACTGAGTCATAGAGAAGGAAGTTTGTGTTTGGGTCTCAGAGTCTGCATCATGAGCCAGAAGAATCAACACTTGAATGCTGCTGCTAGACAAAGTCAGTTTCGGCAGGGAAGTCTTATGGCTGACTTGAGGCCTGTCTTACAGCCTTGACTGATAGCTTTTTTTGACTACTTTTCATTAGTTCTGCTAATTTACTGACCAAATATGTCATTGGATACCATGAAGGGGAAAGGATTTAGGATCCTGAAACATTAGTATAACTTAGAATTTTGACTCAAATAATTAGGTTCAGCATTTGGGCCCTCAAACCCCATAAAAGCTTACCGAGAGCCAGGGTAGCCATGAATTTGTCAGAGCTTCTTAAGTTTTAAGTGACAGAAATTTAAACTTACATTGTTTGCACTCAAGTATGGGGGCAGTGTGGATCCTACAGGCAAATCATGATCCTCCAGAGCTTGGGGACTGCTGGGACCCCTTCCATTTGTCTCATCTTTTTATTCTCTTCCTAAAAATTTGAGTTTTATCTGCAAGGGAACATCTCTGGCCTCCTATCAGTTCTGAAATCTGCATGTTTCTACTTTTGTCAGAATAAGAGAAATGATTCTTTTGGCTCCATTGAAAAGTAGGATTTAGTTGGCTCAGAGCAAGTATCACTATAGATCAAATGCTATGGCCAAAGAAGTAAACAGATTATTGTGGTCACTTATATGAATCATATGGTCTGGCCATTTTTCTAGAATGAAGTGAGGTGTTAGATGTAGTTCTACATGAAAAAAAGACTTTAGTGGTTTGTTGAGTCTGAAGATGACAGTGGTTGATGGCTACTTGAGGTTGTCAATAAAAGCCTAGAATTTTGCCTTGATGGAAATAGAACACCGAAAGAGAGAGAGAGAGAGAGAGAGAGAGAGTGAGTCAGAGAGTCATGCCCGGGGTATCATACCTGGCCTGGTCATCATGTAAACACAAAAATTGACAATTAATAATTATTACTATTATTATTAATTTTGCAATACTAAAAATTGAACTCAGGACCTTGCACTTGCCAGGCAGACACAAATGCCACTGAGCTATCTCCCTAGCTGGACAACTAAGAAATAAAGAGATTTTCCAGAGGTGGGGAAACAAAATTTCATCATATGCATGAAATGAGGAAACCTGGAGAAGAGAATTTTTATGAAGACATGATGATTGTCTCTTGTGTGCTGGAGGAAGCCCCATGTCACCCTGGTGGGGCAAAAAGATACCAACACCCTCTTTGGCTGTGGTTTGCCACCTGCAAGTTGGCTATGCAGGAGTACAGACCCTGGAGCTAGGCTGACCAGGTCACTTATTTACTGTCATGAGTGGCTCCTTAATTTACCTGTCATATGTGAACATATGAGTATTTTGTAAGGTTGTGCTAAGGGTCCATGACATAAGGAATTGAACACTGGACCCCTGACGTGCAGTGGTGACTCAACACATGGTACCATTAGAATGACCAAACTTTCAACTTAGGGAAAGCATTAGATCAACAAATGAAGTGATCAAGTGATCCGCCAGAGAATCCACCAAAACGAGACTCCGTACAAATAGTGAGCTTTCTGTCATTGGACATGCGTAAGAGGAAGCTTGAAATCACTTGGCAGAGCAGACTTACCCATCACATCTGGAGGAGGTGGCTTTCACGACCCATCTGAGTTAGAGAGTCAGTGATTGTGGTTCCTTTTCCATTCCTTAACTCTTTAAACTATTTTTCAAATTCATATTCTCGATTTATCTGTTTTTGAAAACTTAACAAGTAACAGTTTTAGTGATAATTATTGCATTTCTATATTTATAGATAACTGGCACATATGGAGGTGGAATAGCACAATTTGATATTTTCTCATGTGCCAGATTTTTTTAATAAATATAGAAAATCCTATAGTTATGAAAAACTATTTGTTAAAATTAAATGTATATGCAACTGGGCATCTGTTCTGATATATTAGATCTCTTGAGAACCAGTTTTCCCAGCTGTACTGGATAGAACCCAATATTAGCCCAGGGTTTAAGGGGCTTTAAGTCTCAGAGTACCCAAATAAAAATGGAAAAATAAAACCACTTTACTAATTCTTGTACATAATGTACTTCTTATTCTAGTTAAAATTAAACTTTCTATGTATAAAAACTGAAAAGTATCTCCTTCTCCCAGCTAGAGTGGGATTTTTTTCTTCAATGCTAAGGATTCCAAGTAGACTGTATGGTATAATGGAAAGACTGAATTTTTGAGCCAAGTAGATTTGGGTATAAATTCTGGCTCTGGCTCTTTCTACTTATGTGATCTTGGGCAAGGTTTTTAAATATCTTAGAACTTTCTTATCCCACCTGCAAAAGGCAGAGAGCAGTGCTTACCTTTGAAGGTATGCTGTAAGGGTAAAATAGCAGCAGGGTGTCTTTGACAAAATAGACATATTTTTTAAGACATATTCTTAAAATGTTGAAAATGTGTGTAGCCTTTGTGTAGCCTGTGCATGTGGTAGTATGGAGAGGGATTGTACAGGTGATAGGAATAGGACTGGAGCAATAGCTACACATTGATCAAGTGCTTCCTAGTGTTGAGTACTAGGTTAAGCATTTAAAATGGATCATTCTTCTAATGCTGTCAAAAGCTCAGTGGGAAGCCTGGCTGCAAAAGCATTTTCCAAGTGAGGAGAGAGACACTCAAAACTTTTTAAAGGTCCTGTAGTTTGTAAATTGTAAACCTGGATCTCAGATCCAGGACGGACTCATTCAGCCTGAAATTTTAACTCTTAACTGTCCACTGCTTGTTAATACTCGAGCAGAACTTTCAAAGAACTAAAATGATCTTCATGCTATTTCAGAGTTAGATGATCACATTCTCATTGTCTTGGGTCTCAGGTGAGTTATGCTTGGTGTGGCTGCATTGTCATTCCCCTCTGACCTCCTAGTCACCACTCTCCTAAGGTTTAATGGACAGGACATTGACCAGGGACTCTTTGCCACTGCACTGATTTTCTTGAGTCTCCTGTAAGACTTATTTCTGCTATTTTTACTTCTTGCTTATGGTAACCAAAATTACAAATTAATTATTTTATTGTTGTTGTTTTCCAGTCAAATATGATCTAGATGAAAATTCTGGACTAGTGGTTAGTCTTTTATCTCCCTTCTCCTGGGAGAATTTCATTTTGTGGCCGTGGTGCCCACTCCATCAGTTAGCAAGTTCAGTT
Organism: Ctenomys sociabilis; assembly: GCA_004027165.1. Lineage (NCBI taxonomy): Eukaryota > Metazoa > Chordata > Mammalia > Rodentia > Ctenomyidae > Ctenomys > Ctenomys sociabilis. The sequence goes on from PVKA01008603.1 coordinate 5,055, forward strand.
GTCTCTGTTCCCACTTGTATGGCCAGGAGCAGGCTCCTCACCCCATGTGGAGTGCTTGGCGTCCTTGCCTGGTGGCCTCTTGTAACCCTTGGAAAGGTCTGGAGAGGCCTAAAATACCTGTTCTTTTGCTTTAGAAGGACACAGCTCTTAGCTTTCAGTGAGTGTCAATGTCTAATTTGCTAGCTTCCAATTTAGCTTATTTTTGAGAATTCAAATCTCCTTTCAGGCAAATTAGGTTAAACTGCTTGTGATGAGGGAGCTGCTTGACCTTGAATCATTTTCTTTTCTCTTTTTGAAAGAGAGATGACAAGGAAGGTGACAGTTAAGATTTAAAATGCTCTGGAGAAACCAGAAAGAGGTTGTGAGCACAAATATATAGTGAGAGAACAAATAAATAAGTCAGCAGTTGGTGGTATCATTTTTAGACCAGGACCAATCCACATTTTTTTTTTTTTGATGATTATACCTGGCACCATGCCAGTTTTGCAGGACATATTCTTAATAGATACTAGGTGTTTTGATATTTATCAGATTTTAAATAAAATTTAGGCAGGTAATAGCAGAAAACAGAAACTCAAGAATACTAAGAATCTAACATTTTATTAAAGTATAATAGTACTTTTTCTATTTTCTGCTTCAATGAAAGGATCCCCTTCATCCAGAAAGAAAGATGTTCTTAAATATGCAGCATTTTTGTCTACAGTGTCACCAGAAAGTCAGCAAAGAGAACTGCTTAGTATTTTGTTCCCAAATTAAAGATGAGTTGCAAGAGAACAAGGAGACTTGCTTGAAAACCAGTACACGATTTGACACTTCTCCGGCCCAGTTCTCCTCAAGCTGCACATCAAAACCACCTGGAGGCTTATAAAAGCAGATTACTGAGCCCCATTCTCAGACTAGTACATACTTGCCTCTCCATATCTGTGGGATGGTTGGTGTCATTATATCCACTCACATACTCATCTCACAAACATCCAAAAAATATATGGCTTCTCGGGTCCCTTCTATGCAATCATGTAGCAATTCCATGAGACCTACTCACACCTCTATATACTTGGAATCATCTTTAGGTTCCTTATAATAACCAATAAAATGTAAATAGTATATAAATAGCTACTATGTTGTATCATTTAACAAATAATGATGAAAACATCTGTACATGTTCAATAAAGAAGCCCTTTTTAGAAACATTTTCTGTCTACAACCCATTGCATCTGCAGAAGGACCTAAAGATACAGAGACTATAATAGGTCAATAGACCTAAGGCGAGTCCTGAGAATTTGCCTTCCTATGAGATCTCTGTTGAGGTGCTACTTCCAGTCCACAGACTTCTACTTTGAAAGCCATTCATCTAGGGCCATTCAATCCAATAGAAATATAAGATGGGACATGTAAGTGATTTTAAAATTTCTAGTAGTTTCACAAAAAATGAAATGAAACAGTGATATCAATCACACAACATCTTTTATTTAGCTTAAAATGTCCAAACTACATAATAAAATATATCTAACTTATACTATATTTTATGTTTATTATATTTGTAATGAGGATATTTAATGTTATCATTCAATATCCAAAATATTATCATTATGCACTGTCCTTGATTTTGAATGAGTTGATTCTGAGAGAATATTCTTAAGTCCTACAAAGTGAGTTTTATATACCTTTGACAGAAATACACAACGTAAAGCATAAAAATACCAAAAGCAAGTTGCATTTGTATCTATGAACATTCACCACTTGAATGTTTGCAAGTTGGGGACTTACTATATTATCAAGTATACAATATTATTGAGGTTTCATTCTCTTTATGACAAATCTTCAGGACCTGGAGGATTCTTTTCATACTTATCGCACATCTCAGTTAAAACTAGTCACATATTCAGCATTTCATGGCCACATGTAGGTTCTGGATACTGTACCAGTGAGAGGCAAATAGCTAATAAATTATACTACACACCAGGTTCTTAGAGAGATTGTCAGTGCAGGCTCCAATTTGGCGGCACTTCAGAATTAGTTGGGGACTTTAAAAAACATACTGATGCATAGATCGATCCTAAAAGATTATCATTTAATAGGTCTGGGGTGTGGGCAAGACACTTTTTTAAAATTCTTGTCAACAAAGTCTAATAATGCAGGTATGTTGAGAATCACCCTTCAAAGTAGGACCCATCTGTGCAATAACAGTCATGTAGCATCTAGGGACCTTTTGGTGAATGATAGGTCACAGACACAATGGTGGTTCCATGAGATCGCATTGCTTAGCGTATTGCCATCTTAGTTTGAATATACATACACATTCTGCAGTTTTCACACAGTCACAACAATGCTTAGCCACACATTTCTTAGAACTTATCCTGCATTTAGGTAACTTCACTTGAAGATCTATCTACTCACATTTCTTAGGCAAGGGTGGAATGGACAAATTAAAAATATTATTCTATTTAGGTCTTCTAATCGCATGAGACTGTCATCAAGTGATCATGTAGTAGAAAAATAAAAAGGTAAATTGGTCATCCAACTTTGGCGACGGCAAAGAAAAGGCTGGTCCTGGCTTGGGGATAAGGCCACTAATTTCAGAAGCCCTGTTCCTCTGGTGATATCATGCCAACTTGCCTCATTTAGTTCCATTTTAGTCAGGTGCTCCTTCAACAGGGACTATAAATATACTCCTCTGTACCCACTTCCTTAAGTTTTCTTACTTTTAGAGAGAAAGTGAAACATGAATTTCATTGGAACTAAAAAGATAAAAGCAGTAGGGCTTTTCCCCTGTAGCAGCTCTGGATACATTTCCCTTATTTGATGGTGTTCAAAAAATGATAACTAAAACTGGGAGATATTTCCTCTCACTTTTCTCCTTTCAGGGGATTTTCATTGGGGGCTTTATTTTTACATTTGATTCTTTGAGTTGAAAAAGATGCCCACTGAATAGCTGACAAAAGTCTAACCATGACTGATGTGCTCTGAGATTTATTTTCTGAGAAGTTTTAGGCCATGTGCTGCATGGAGACAGAGGACAGTGGGCAGCATGCTGCAGGCAACTCTCATAGCCCGGATGATGGGAGGGCTGGGTGTGCAAGGGGAGGAGACCCCAGTTCACTGGGTAATGCTGCCCCACGTTCTCACATCAATTTATCAGAGCTCTTCTGGATTTGAATACTTGTCTAAGCTTATTTGTGATGTCCTACTGCATAGAATTCAGTGTTCTTAATATGTAGAATTCTATTTCCAAGATCTCCAGGCTCCAAATACTTCCTTTTAAATTTTTAGTTTTGGTTGTCCAGGCCTACAAAAAAAAGTGCTCCTAAAAGTCGCCACTGAAATCTATGTCACTAAATCTGGAAATGTGTAATTGTTGGTTTGAATAAAGGATTTTATCCATCTTTTATTAGCCTTACTGTCAAGCTAAAGACACAGCAGGGAATAAGGATTCTAAAGGATAGGTAAAGGTAAGAGATGGAACTGACACAGTGTCACACATGAGGGCTGCTTTGGGGTGGCACTGGGAGAGGAGGCCCTTGGTCAATAGGAGTTAGGGCCAGTGAGATAGCTCAGTGGATTAAGCACCTGCTTAGGCAAGTACAGGAACTAGGGTTTGAACCCTGGCAGGACAGGCCATACCCTCAGAGGAACCCTGAGCTGGCCACCAAGACCAAGCAGGGTGATACATGCCTAGAATCCCAGTACTCCGGGGGCTGAAAACAGGAGGATAACTGAGTCTGAGCTATGTAGTGAGTCCTTGCACAAAATACATAAAAACAAACAAACAGGAGTTAGCCTCTCTAAATCATGCCGAATAAAAGTAAACCACTGTGATACTCCTTGTCCAAGTCTTTGAGGTCTCTTACAGCTGGAGGAGGTTTTCTTCTACATAATAGGATGCTACATGTGACTCAGCTTCCTTTGATTAAAGCCTTAAAAGCTAGGTACATTATAATAGAGGTCAAGTGTCTCCCAATTTGCAGCCATGTACACAGCCATTCACTATTAGATAAGATGCTATAAGCACAGCCCTGGTAGTGTCAGCCCACCCCTTCTGAAAGACATGTGGGCAAGGCTGGACAGTGCGTGAGTCAGTGCCCTATACACTTTACCACCCTCAGCAGACAGAGGACATAAGCTAGCCAAAATCAGATGGAGGTTCAAAAGAAGCCAGCAGGGAGGTTGCCTGGGATTTGACTGTCCAGCCTGCTGAGAGAGCAAGGGTTGAAGTACGAGGGAGAAGCGCCCTTTTACCCTAATCACAGAGTCTGAGGCAGTGTCCAGGCAATCAAAAAAGCCAACCAGCAGTCTTCTTAAAAGTTGTGTTTCCCACCAAGCCCATATGAAGCTTCAATTTAATCTAAGGGGAAAATGGATGGATATTTCATTCAGGCTCAGTAGAGAATAAGCACAGAAAATTTGTGGGCAGGAAAAAGAATAGAAAATACAAGTTTGGCTTCTGCTTGTGTTATGTAGAATTGAGCTTGTCCAATAGGAGCACTATGTAAAATGCAATGTCAAGTTATCTCAGAATGCAGCAAACACAATGAAAATAAAGCCATGATTTATTATGTAAATGATCTGACTTCACCTAAGCCAAATTGGTCCTAAGAAATTTTAGAGCCGTAACACTAGTTAAGATTTGTCCAGCAGAGGCAGGACAGATGGGTGAGGAGAGTCAGAAGGGTGAGCTCCTGCCTCTCTGCGCCTCCCCCACACTGCCCTTGCTGGAGCACCCATGATAACTCATGCCCGGCCTACTTCATTGCTGCTCTTGTGAAAGCTAAACTATGTGACTTCAACTCTGAACCTAAAGTAGACCCTCAGCACCAAGAGGTCTGGGATTTACATTCCTATTTGCACTCGTAGCACCAGGGCATCTATAGCCTCTTACACAAGAGGAAGAACTTGTTTTACGTGGGCAAGTGAGCCCCAGTTCCACCAACAGGGCTGTGAAAGTTGGGCTGGTCTTTGACAAGTGACTGTATGTGGGCTGCAGTATTCTTGGTTATATAAGAATCCTCTTTAGAAGCAAGCACAGGGTCCTCAGTTTGATCTCTGGTACCATCAAAAAAAAAAAAAAAAAAAAAGGAATTATTCTTAACCCTTGAGTGGCTTTCAAGCTCTGAATTTCTGATACATTAAGATCTAATTTAAGATCTTTAAAAACAAAGATCAAATAACTTAAAGGATACAAGATAGTGCCAGTGACAATACATTTGAAAAAATATGAGAAGATAGAAGAATTGACAGAGGAAAGTAGTTTCAGTTAGGCGGAGGACTTGGTGCACTTGAGAAGAACTTTTCTGAATCAGGTTTGTCAGAGATGAAGCAAACATACTCAATTAAAGAGCAGTCTATATGTTAGGGTCAGGTTGGAAACTTGGGAGTATCTTTAGGTAAGTGATAGAAGATAGATAATGAGGTTGCTTTGAGAGGATACAGCAAGATCTTAAAGAAAGGGCTCTCGGGTATGCTGCTAGCTGAGGCGTGGGAAGGAGGAAACCTCCTAACAGGAAAGGACTAACAGGGAAGGGAAAAGACTTAGTGAAGCCATATCCCATTAAGAACCTAAAGAAAATAATAATTTCAGAAATATTGTGCAAAAAACATTCTGCGCTTACCAGTCAACTAAGAAGTGGAGATTTAATCTGGCTAGATCTCTCTACTACCTACCAGTTCATGGGTAAGTGTGACCTCCTGTTTTACACCTTCTCTACAAAGCGGTGTCAAAATAGTCCTTAGAATTAAATTGTCCTTATTTTTTGTACATATGGAGATAATGTATGAAATTGTCTACTACTTCAAGTACATTTTTCCTATATATTATTAGTTTATATTAATTTTACAAAATTTTGAGTTTCGTTGTGACATTTTCATGTATGTATATAGCATTTTTGTATTACTGATTATTGAACCCAGGGTACTCTGGGATACATACCTGGCCTCCCCTTTTTAAACTAAGACAGGATCTTGCTAAATGGCCCAAGAATAGCCTTAAATGTGTGATCTTCCTGCCTCAATTTCCCAAGAAGCTGGGCTTGTGTTGCCTGGCTCATATAATATATTTTGATTATATCCATCCCCACTATCACCTTTCTTTATGATCCTCTTCTCTCTCTCCCATTTCCTTGCTCTTGTGTTATTCAAGTTGATTTTAATGGATGAAAATAGTGATAAAAAGCTTGATAAACTACTGTTCCTGCCCAAAGAGATACTCATTCTTTTTCCAGTTATCTGATATCATGTTATCGTATAGATGAGGTGAAATCTACTTTCTGAAGAAGAGACAAAAAACATTGTCTTTAACAAACAGAGCACAAAGGTACTATACCATGAGTCAGAAGTGTAATAAACATTAAGCCACACAGCTGTAAAACCAACAGGGGAAGGCTTAGATTTAGCTGAGCCAGATAAAGTAGCACAGGAGGTGAGTGAGATGCTCATGATACATTGGAGAAAGAATAGTGTATAGAAGGAGACTGGTAAAATATTTTGAAACATACTCACTGGATATTATCAAATTTGTTGTTGTGTGCATGTGCTTTGTAGTCTCTGCTATTGACATGCTTTGAGGTGACACCCCATAACTGCAGGAAACTTCAAAAATACTGCTGGGAGAACAAGCCCCAATGTTTCTTTTCCTTATCTTCAGAAAGCGATAGTATATCCCCGAGACCTTCCAGGCAGAGTGAGAATAGTATGGTCTATATTATAAAACCTCTTTTGTGTGTGGGATGAACTGCAATATTGAGCAATCCAAGAGCAGGTTGGAAATTGTTCAGAATCTTAGTTGCACATGAAAGCTGACTATCAAAGAAAGAATCCAGAGGACACATTTTCAAAAGGAAAAATTGCCAGCAAAGAGCAGCATGGACAAATCAACATGAAAACAGTCGGTGATATAATTGCTTCTAAAGGAACAAATGTTAACCATTCTCCCTTCAACTCAGCTGGCCTATTATACCTCTGAATACGGAGGCTGACAATGCCTCTCCTCTCCCTCCTTCCTTCCAATTTCAGAAATGTCAGACAGGAGACACAGTGCCAGGAAAAACCCCTTCCCAATCTCTTGTTAGCTAACTGCAGTGTTTTGTTCCGTGGTTACATGTCTGCACAGGCCGACACCGTGTCACTCATAATTACCACCTGTTCCTGCACCCCCTTTGGGTTCCATCACCTCTGCAGCATTAAGCAGCCAGCGGCAGGAAGCAGTGTCGATTGCTCAGGAGCAGCTCCTGTCAGGCTCTGGGTTTCAGAGTATAATTGCTGCTGGTGCACAAATAGCCCTGGCCTCTTTCCTTCTCCCCTCCTGCATCGGAGAGGAAGAGACCCAGCTGCACACTCGCGCTAACACGGACTCACATTCTTTAAGCGATGGAGATCACAAGCCCATCAAATGTCATTTTCATGCCTCGAATTGGATCTGAACTCTCACACAGACATGTCATTCTGTGAAAAATACAAGTTCAATTTTTGAAAGTGCTGTAGACCATAACTTTGTGCTCCTGCTATTTTAGTACTACTCAATGCTACAGTTTTGTTTTTATTTTTGATAGTATCATTCTTTAAAGTTTGGATTAGAGCCTTTCAAAGAGGATGATGTTTAGATTCCATATTTGTATCTTCCTCTACCTATTCTAATATCACATAGAACAGATAATGTATAACACTAGCTAGCATCAGTTGAAAACTTGGGGTATGACAAGCGTTGTTTTAAACACTAAGTTAAGCACACAATTTAATCTTCACAACTCTTTCAACAGGTTAAAACTGTTGTTAGCTTCATATCAAGGATAGTATTGCATATACTTGCATTCATCTCACATGACAGTCATTTAGAGAAACCCTCCTCTCCTTGTTCTCCAGTTTGAATTAGGTGCTCTTTGAAACTGGTTCATGTCCGTTAGGTCTTTCTTATTTAGGTTATTGTAATTATTGGTTCTCTGTTTGTTGTAGCCAGTGGTCTAGCACTACAAATGCCCCAAATAAATTTATTTCCCTGAGTAATTCATCTTCTGACTCAGGATTAATTTCACATCACATAATTTTTAGCAAGAAAAAGATGATGGTAAACTTGGCATTTCTCTGCCTTTGTTCTTCCCCCCACCTTTGCCAAAGTACGAGATCTTTAATGTTATAGAAGTATTTGCTTCTAAGATGGCAGAGAGATTTGGCAGAGATGGGAACTTTTAATTTTTAAAAACCACAGATTCATGTAAATGGAGTCTGTAAGTTCAAAACTGAATACCTTCATGCTAGACCTCACCAGAATTTGAATGATTTTGCTTTTTACTAACCTGACCTAATGAGGAATTGTATTGGGTGGGCTGGTGAATCCTATAGCACTCACCAGAGCAACTCCCAGGAGAAAAATATAAAACAGATTTCCTGGTATCCTGCCGTCAGCCTATTGGGTCTGAATGTTCGGGACTGTGTTCAACAATATGTATTTTTCTAAATTTCATTTAGATAAACACCCAGGCTGGGAAGCAATAGTGCTGTAAGCCTTGATGCTTAAAGCTTACGTGATGACTGAGAATGTGGAGAAGCTGTCTTCTGTTACATGGCCTTAAATATACTGGAGAGGATAAAATAAAGGGCAACTCTAAACATACCCAGAACATACAGCATATGAAAGGAAACAATGATTTTTGGGGCCAACTCTCAATTAGAATAAACTGAAAGAGGTCTTAATCAAGGCCCATGCCGAAGAATCCTCACCTATTAACTACTAACTTATCTGAGGTCTCTTACCTTTTATTAACCTCACCAAATTGTGTTGGCTGGGCCAGTGATTCTTATAGCAATCACCTGGACAACTCCTGGGAGAAAATAATAAAACAGATTTGGAAAGCAGCCCAGATGGTACATTCAAGTTGGTGGTAGGATTAAAGCACACTTAAGAAAACCCAAACTGAAGATTGTTCTGGGATCTTCATGTCCTACAAAAATAGTCCATTATCTCACTGTCACTTCCTGAGGATGCTTTGAAAACAGAATGATGTGATGGAATAAGTGAGAAATGCTCCCCCCCCCTTTTTTTTTTTTTGGACCTTGAGAGTTTGTTTGGCAGTTCTAGCAGAGGAGTGCAGCTACTCATACAACCCTGACCAAGGAACAGTTCTCCTCTAGTGGGGGTGGTCGTCTTCTTCAATGAGGCACACAGCTTCAGGAGAGACTCACATGGGGCAGTGGGGGCGGAAGGGGACATCCATCTAGAAAGCTAGACCAGCCGAATCAATACAGGTGATCAATGGGTATCTGGCGTCCAGATAACCCTCACATCCTCCTTGTTTTTTTTTTTTTTTGGTACTGGGGACTGAACTCAGGACCTTGTGCTTGCCAGGCAGGCACTTATTGCACTAAGCTATATCCCTGGCCCAAGAAGTACTCCTTTTGCCTGTCCATATCTCTGAAATTTCTATGTCTGAGAAAACCTGTGTTCAAGACAGATTTTCACCTGATTTAATCCAATAATTTTCCACAGAAGCTATTGTTTACATTATAACGTCTGTCTCAGTTTGTCTTCTCTCATTGCTGGGAAAAATACCCGGCAATCAAAATGAAGGAAGGAAAGGTTTATTTAGCTCACAGTTACTGGAGGTTTCAGTCCATACTTAGCTGGCTCCAAGACAGAGTGGCATGTGGCAGAGAGCAGCAGTTCATGACAGGAGAAGGTAGCAAAACAGCAGGATGGAAAGGGAGGAGTAGCAGCAACAATGACAGCAAAGAGCAAGTCTGTCTCTCTTATGTTGCATTTGGGCTATCTGCTCACGCTGGGTGCAGTACTCACACCCATGATCCCAGTGGCACTCACACCCATGATCCCGGTGATTCCTGAGTTAATTATAAACTCTAGAGGTCTGCCCCACGACTGCATGAGGCTTTGGGGGGACAACTAGACACAAACCACAACAGCATCTGTTAGCATCCTATCAAGCTCTAACAGCAATGATTTAATGTCAAAGGTACAAGGTATTGAGAGCACATCTAATAGCCCTAGTTAGCTAAGATTCCTCTTGATCACACATTAAGAGACAGAGAAACCTAGGTCTCTGAGTCCTAGTTTTGATATTTTCATTTAAAAAGAAATGAGTGAACAGGACTAGTACAGATAGGCTTCTATCAATAAGAATGAATTGGGATCCCTTGTTCTATAATATCTTTATGTCTGAGGCCATATAACTTTCAACAGACGAGAAAACTCCTTTCCTTCACCTTCAGTGAAACAGAAAACTTTGGTGTTATCTTCAGGGCCAAACTGATTTTGAGCTTGGCTCATGACTCGCTTTGACCATTGAGATCAAGACTCATGCACTGAGTCCAAACCAAAGTGTTCAGTGTCCTTGAATGATTTTTGTCTGTCTCCTTTTTCTCCTTCCACCATAAGAGCGATAACCCTGGCAGTAGGAGCCCATTCAACTGGGACCTGGGCCATACGACGCCCGGTGCTCCCATAACTAGCTGGGCCATTTCAGTAGCAGTGCAATGGAGGCAACAAAGAAGTTTATTTTAAACTAAGCAGATTTTGGGTGTAGTTTATTATAACCAAATGCAATCTACAACCTTATTTAAGCTTCAATTCAAAGAAACCAAACAATTTTCAAACTGAAGAAATAATCAGGCAATTTTACATTATCATTAAAAAATTGGTGTCATTTTTTTCAAGATACAGTAGAATTATTCTATTTGTGCTTCAGGAATCTTTAACTTTAATGATCTGCGTGGAAACACTGATACATGCAGTAACATAATATGAGAATAAGGAAGGAGATGGTGATATCCATGAAGTAAGGGCACTCAGCAGTTGACAATTGTTGAAGCTGTGTAATGGGAAACAGAGGAGCCACTGCATTTTTATGCCTTGGTCTATGTTTGAATTTTTTTAAATAAGAAGGTTGGAAAATCAGCATTCTCAGGGCTGGGGAGATGGCTCAGTGGAATAAGTACTTCCCTCACAAGCATAAGAGCTTGAGTTCAATCCCTGGTTTTGCAAAAAAAAAAAAAAAAAAAATCAGCATTCTCAAAAGAATGTTCCTCTATAGGTTGAAAATTGATGGGATACCTTGTTAGGATTACCACAGTCTTGTAATTTTAGAGCCATGCCAATGAGCCATCCTTGTCATAAAGAACTAACTAGAGAGATTGCATAGTTTGCATTGTGTAATTGTTTATCTTGGTTCAAACTGGTGCATATTTGCAGTTGGAACACTAAGAGAAAAATGAAGATCCAGAGAACTCAAAGCATAAGTATACTTTGTGAATATTGACACACTTACATGTTTTTTCCAGAAGTAGATTTTGTGTAGGCGAAAGCTATTTGATTATAGAAGATCCGGTTTCTCCAAAAATTGTAGAGGTAAAAACCTCATTAATTAACATCAAGGCAAATGGAGCATCTGCTACTCTTTTGTCAACAGATTTTAATAATATTGAACACTGCTAATTGGATAGAACTGAAATGTAGCTCTTTGTATAATAATTTAAGCTGGTTTCTTCTATAATTTTTTTCCTCTACTTTTTTTTTTTAACCATGGCAACTCTTTGGAATTTTCCTCAACCACTTACATCAAATTGATTCTGAATACTTACAGATAAGAAAGATTTATGTAAAAAAATTTCTGATGACTATTGTTTTTGGAATAGCTATTGTGAAGACCTGTGATAGTTACTGGGAAAATGGTTGCTACAAAGAACAGAAAAGAAATCATAGTTTCTGCCTCCCGCTCTAAGTTGTCTTAAATGTACCTGAAATTAGAGATGAAATAGGACCCTTTAATGGGATGAAGGAACACTGTAAAGGCAGCTCTGGTTAAAGTCCCAGAGAAGTTTGGATAGCAGTACAAATGTTAGCAATGGAAGCCAGTGGGTACTTTGATCTTTGAGTTCTGGTTGTTCTAGCCAGCAAGTGCTAAGTTAGCAATGAATAGATGAAGGTAAACAGGACTCAATTTAGCCTCAGTTCTAATTAATGAATCCAAATTCACAGAGGCACTGGTAAGTGAATAAGAATCTGGTTTGATATGTGGGAGAGAGGAAGCAGAACAGCACAAGGAGAGGAGAAAGGAAAGGAGCTGGGTAGTTACAGGTTCGAAGGAGAGGCTGCCATCTCTGAGCCGTGTGGCTTTTGGCAAATGATTCAGCAAGAGCAGCTCAGCAGAAGGTCAGTCCCAGATTCGTCATTTGTGTAGCAGTGGTGACACGAATTAGCATGTGTGATTGTAAGGTGGAGACAGCACAGCGGTTGTCAAGTCCTCTTCCTCTTCTGTCTTTTCCTTGTAGCACCATAGAAAGGCTTCAAAATTCTCTTGCGTTTCAGATAGTGGCTTTCCACTGAATCCTCTTTGTGCTCTTGGTGTCTTGCTTCATGATGGCAGAAACCATCATGAAGGGAGGCCACGTCCTCTGGTAGATGAATCTCTTTCAGGAAAGCTCCTTTTGTTGAAAGATCATCTGACTTCTGAGACACCAGTGCTAAGAACACTAATCAATCTAAGCAGATTCTGAAAATTCTTATCCTCAAATCACTTTATTTTTCACAATCCATGAACAAGCATTGAAGTAGGAAGGCACAACACACAGCTACTGTAGGACTCTGAAACCTCACATAGGATCAGATTCCCCAAAAATATAACTTTAGGCTACTGTGTACAGTCATGCATGTTGTGCACTGCACAATTATGGAGGGTGCAATTAATATGAACGCTAGTTCTAGGTGTCTGACATGAGGGCTTTTTCAAGGATCTGAGGCCTCTCTGAATGCTCCTCTCCTGCCTTCCCACCCTGTAGTACCCCACACACCATCTTTGACCAGAGCTCTCTTAGTCACAGAAAGGCTGCAACAGCTGAACCCAAGCCTCTTGCCTCCTGGGGAAGCCAGCACATCCTTCTCCTTGGGCATGGGCAGAATCGCCTCACAAGTCTCAGCTGAAGAGCTCTCGTGTGAATGGCTCAGCAAGCAGATCTAGACTGCTGCCTGTCCTTTGACACATCCTTCCCGGTGACCTGGGTGAGTGACGTCTGGGTGCTGTGCTCCTCTCTCATTGGAAGGCTGATGCTTAAGGCCATGAAGCCTAGATCAAGACTCCAGACCCCATTCCAGGAACTGGTCACATTCTCTTGCACGTCTCCATCAGCCACAGGATTCTGCTACCTACTTCCATAAAGAGAACCTTCCAAACCAGCCAAAGAATTCAATTCCTTATTCCCAAGAGGCTCAGTTTTTTTTTTTTTTTATAAAGTTAAAAGCTTGTGGGGATTACATATGTGCCATGAAATCTTACCTTTTCTAATGCTTTTTCTCACAGAGCCATACACACACACACACACACACACGTGTGCCAATGCATAGAGTTCTGTTCTTTGTAGCATCTAGGCTACAAAATTCAGAAACAACTGCTTTTGTTTGTTTAGTTTTAGTTGGTCCTTGAATCTATATTTTTAGGTTTTGTGGAAAATAGTATAATGTTAGGATGCTGATACACATAATATCCAGCTTTGTGCACGATTTCAAAACAATTATGAGCACATTTGGAGCTCTAATTTTGTATTTGAAGATAGAATCCTGGTTATTATGGATTGAACAACTTTAATGCTAAGTGTAACCAATGGGAAATCACAGCTTTTCATCTCCTCAGTGAACAGATGACTTCCACAGTAAGAGAATACTCTTCCATTGATTATTTCTGTGATTTCCACTACAAGGTACCTCCCTTTCCCTCACAAGAGTTTTTGGATATCTGTGCACCCAGAGCTCCACCTTTGGTATAGTTTTTACCTAGGCTTCACAAAGTATAGTAGAAAATACAAAAGGCCAATGATTGCAGCTTCTGTAACAGGGAAGATGGTAGAGGGTAAATACCAGCTTTCTAGGGAAATTTGGTCTGGACTAAGTTGGTCTCAGCTCTACTATAAGAATAAAAATCAGACACTGGGCAAATTATCTGGGAGCTGGAGAAGGCAGCTGGCTTAGGGTGCATACCAGGGATGGTGTGAAGTGTGAATCCTGAAGAGTGAGCAACAGCTGTTTGGCAGAGGTGTGGATGGAAAGATGTGCCGGGCCCTCCACGTGGGCTGCAGTGTGGCTGCAGAACAGGGGGCTTGGGCTGATGGAGCTAGTGGGCCCCAGTGATGAAGGACCCTGTAAGTTGCAGTCTGAGATCTGAGTCATCCATGCAAGTTCCCAGCAGGTGTGCATGCCATTTTCACATGAATTAAAGAGAGAAAGGGCTGCACTTGCTACAAGGAGCCATTCAGTAGGCCATGTAAGCTCCTGTGGCAGAACTGATAAGGAGCTGGAGCACTCTGGACACTGGCCGTGGGGATGGAATGGAGGAGACTGGTCCAGATGCAGTTTGCATCACGGCCAGCAGCTGACTGGCTGCATCAGCATAAGCACGACCCACGCTTGTGGCTGCCAGTTTACATTGATTTCACTTACTTTTTTTATTTTAAAGAGAAAGAAAACCTAGTTTTAAAACTGGTTAATAGGAAAGTAACAACAATTCATGTGTACATATTATTCTCTTTATAGTAGCTATTCAGAGTACAAGATATAGGCATGAGATATTGAAATGTTGAAACAAACCCTTCTTTTCAATGAACTCATGGAAACTATATATATATATATATATATATATAATAATTATACATTATATATGTTCTTTTTCTCCTTCTTCCTTTCCTCTTTACCCCATCACAGTAAACTTACAATTTTTAAATTCTACAGTTGTGCAAAAGTACTATGCATTCAGGACAAATAATACTTGTCATTTCGAACTTCATTTTCTTGAGCTATTGTGCATAAGACTCTTTCACAATACTGAGCAATGGCAGCTTCCAGTCACTCTCTTATTATGAGGGAAAATAGTTAATATTCCACAGTGAACGCTTACCTAGTTGGATCCCATCTTGTCTAAAGAATGCTTATGTTTTTGTTACATTTCTCTCCTCATTTCTAAGACAAAAGACCTAAAGTTAAAGGGGAAGGTTTTTTTAGCTCAAGGTTTGTAGACGTTTAAGTCCATAACCAACTGACCCCAAGGCAGAGTAGCATGGCAGACAAACAGAAGAGAGGAAACACAGCTCATGGAAGACTGAAGATGGCCAAGTGATAAGGGTTGACCACAGCTATTTCTATCCCTTATGACTTATCTATGTTGCTTAGGGTGGAGAGCACTCATACCCTTAATCCTAGTGTCCCTGCTCCTAGCATTGTATCATGAATCAATCCAAGCATCACACATTCTAGATCCAGCCACCTTTGGAAAAGCTCACCCCATGACTGCACAGCCTTTAGCGGAACATCTAGACACAAGCCATTGCAGCTTATCTGTACTCAATGCCTTTTATAAGGCAGGTTTCATGTTGGATGGTTTTGTCCAACTGTAAGCTAATAGAAATTTCTGAGCTTGTTTAAGGGAGGCTAGACTAAAGTGTGATTTTCTTCCTAAATGGAGAATGAACATTCAGTGCATTTTGACTTGTGATAACTCCTTTGTAAGTTAAGGAGAGTCTGATTATCTCATGTAATCCTCAAGGTAAAATAGGTGCCACTTGCAACAGGCACACAACTATAGGTATCTATAGAGCTCCTCATGAATCTGGAGAATCCTCCCTAAAGGTGAGTTCACAATTTGGGGAAAGATGGAATCTCAATGAATTCAACTCTATTCTTTATAGTGAGAAAACAGAGAACTGGGCCAAGTCATATGGCCCAGCAAGTAGAAGATTTCAGTTCTCCTTGTTTCTTTGTCTGGTTACCTTTATGTATTTGTAAATCCTATACTATGTTGGACAACCTGTTAAATGGGGACTTGGAGGCTCAGAGATTCCCATTAATTAGTGTGCCCTGTACATGAGTAGTGAGGAGGAGTCAGGATTTAAATCCCAGTTGTCTCCCTTGAGTGTATATTTGTCGTGATTGTGGTTGACATCATTAAAATGTCCTCTGTAGGCAAAGAAACTTTAAGATCTGAGGGTTGCAAGTGATTTTATTGTTATTATAAATCAAGAATTGTAGAGAAGAAGGTGAAATTCAAGGGGTCTGTTTCTAGCTCCATTAGTAATCTTTTGTGCGTTAAGTGGCAAAAATTTGAGATAAGCCAAGAAATGGACAGGTAAGTCATAGGTTGAATAGAGATGAAGTCTTTAAAATTATGAACAGCATATGTCAGACTATTGTATTTAAATAATTAAGTTATTGCATTTTTGTGCTTATGCTTTGAATGCAGAAGAATAGCTAGTTTGTAACCTTGGTATTTCTTCTTAAATATAATTGAAGCACATTACTTATAATGCAGGCGATAATTTTGCATTATTGTAAATTTTAAAAAACACACGTGGGCCCAATAAATCTGTGATTATTTCTGAAAATGACCTCTGTTTTGTGGAGATTCCCAGTGGCCTGTGATCTCTAATTGTTTATTCAAATTCTCACTTCAAGAAGAATTTGTGCTGCTTTGGGTGTGTTAATGACTCTATGTCCTGCACTCCTATGTCTTTCCAACCTCAGAGTAGGAAGAGCCACGAGGATTCTGATGTGCATCATCCAAGGCTTCTTATATTCCTTCCAGGTAAACTTCGGATTTGGAGTAATTATGAGCCAAATGCTATGGTAATTAAGAGGGCCTGGGAATTGGGAATACAGCTCAGTGGCACAGCACCTGCCTGCTAAGATCAAGTTCCCCAGTTCAATTCCTGCTATCAAATAAACCCAAAAACCAGGGCTTCGTGTGGTTCTTGTGGAGATACAAAGACACAGGTGTGTTCTTTCTGATGCTCATAGAACCTGTGGGGTATGGTGGCTCTGTCTTACCTGATGAGAGAGCAGAAACTCAGGGGGTGTCAAGGCACTTACCCCTGCAGGCCCCCTCCAGTAAGTGCTTGGTGGACATCTGCTATCTGCCAGGGACTCTCTGAGTAGCTTCCGATATGAGTGGTCACAAAAATATGTCTTCAAGGAGTTATCTTCTGATTACCCATGAGAGTGGTCTGCAAAAAGCTCGATAATAAGATGGGATGGGTGAAACGACAGGAATTTGTTTTCTCACAGTTCTGGAGGTCAGAAATCCAAGATCCAGGTGCTGGCAGCTTTGGTTTCCTCTGCGGACCTGCTCCTTGGTGTGAAGGTGACTGTCTGTCTTTGTTTCTCTCCTTCCTTGACTGCATACCTGCCAGTGCTTTTATGTTCTCTAATGCTCTGCTATAAAGACCCTGATCAGCTTGGATTTAAACCCTCTAACACTAATGTTAATGCTGTCATATCTTTAAAGACACCAAATACAGGCATCGTCTGAGAAAGGCTTTAACATATGAACTTCGGGGGCCATAGAGATAGCTCAGCAGTCTAAGCAACTCCCTAGGCAAGTGCAAGGACCTGGGTTAGATCCTGGTACCACATGCCATTCTGGCCGCGCCCTGGATGTGCAGAGCCCAGCCACCAAGACTGGGTGTGGTGGTGCACATCTATAATCCTCAAGGCTGAAACAGAAGAATCATTACAAGTTCAAGTTGCATAGTAAGACCCTGAACTAAACACATTAATTAATAAAATAAAAGAACATTGGGGAACACAACTCAGCCCACAGCACCTGCTTAAATTATACTGATGATGTATAGTGAAGTCAGAATTCTCTCTCTCTCTCTCAGGTCTATCACACTAAGACTGGAAATGTCCTCAGGATGCAGGGGGGAATCAGTGTGTTTGTTATTGTCCCCAAACTACATAGAGTTTGTACTTCAGAGGCCTGGAGAACAGTTCAGGTAGGGTAATCACTGTCTTCAAGCTGTGCACCCTGTAACTTTCCAATTCATAGCTCCAGTCTCACCAATTATTCCTTCCCTTGCATGAGGAGCTCTTGAACATTCTGTTTTCTTCTATATCTCTTCTAAAGACTTCAAAATTCAAACCATTTAAAAGTAGTAGCTTCAAGTCCTCTTTAAAATAGAGCATCTTTTCCTTTGGCATGAAGACTTTTTGCTTCGATAGCTTCAAATGTTTCTCCCTCTGCACTAAGCACTGAATAGTCATCAGTGGCTTACCTTTTCTGATACATTAATAATAATGTATTTTGTGTTTTAAAGAATCAGTTTTAACTGTATTTTTGCCTGCTATGCTGGTATAAACAAGGCTATTATTGAATAATATTGTTTTTGAAAAAAAGGTCTTAGGAATTTCTATTGCTTTTTCTTTCAATATTTCTTCTAAGCACAAACTGATCTGTACAACTGAAATTTCCATTCTGTGCTCTCACTCTTCTGACTGTGAAATAAATAAAAGACAGCTCTTTGGTAACCTTGAAGTTCTCAGGGTACCTTCAAGGCAGGCTAGGTGAATGGTTTCATGTGATTTAAGGAGACAAGGGTGGTAGTGGGTAGGGAGAGAGCCTGACTTTTACGTGAAATAAGACTAAGTCTTGATATATTGAAAACTCAAAAGAAATAAAGAGATATGAGGAGGGGAAAAGACATAGGAGAATAAATTCATGATTTATGCACATTGTCTACCATTTCTTGCAATGTGAACAGAACATCTTAATTTTCTAATACATTTAGTACCAAGCTACATGGCTTTTTTTCTAGAAGGAGTGAAACTGACTTTTCTGTCCCACCAGGACCCCTTCTGCATGCAGTACATATACCTCAAGGCTTGAAGGGGCCATTATTCAGGTGAAATTAATTGGACACTTTCAATGATGAACAGAAAGAAAGAGATTTGGGGTCCCATTGAAATCTTAGAGGCAATTGTTCATGCCAATGGATTCTGGCCTAGTTGCTCACTAAATTTGTTATAATAACAAGAACTTTTAAAGTCCTTGGTTCTGTTTTAATAAAAGAAAAAAATAGTATCTAGAGCCTGCAGGGATATATTTGTCACATAAATATGCACAGTGCTCATAGACCTAGACAGTTTGAAGCTTGATGGTTTTTAGGCAAATAATTTTAAGAGGTCTTATTTTTCATAGGATGGAAAAATTTATATTAACCACCTATAGTGACCTTTTGCTGTCCTAAGCCAAATATGACTGGGGTGTTGAAACATCACACGAGTCATAAAGCTCTATTCCATGAAAGGTCTACTAGGAAATGTTTCAGGCTCTGAGGTCATGTGGTCTATCTCTACTCCCATTTGCACTCATGGTGCAAAGGAAGCCACAGGCCACATGGAAATGAATTACTCAGGCTGAGTTCTTCTCGGATTTGTATTAATGGAGGCTGAAATTTGAACCACACATAGTCCCATGAAATATTATTCTTCTTTTGATTTTCTTTTCCTAACAATTTAAAATGTGTTTTAAAAAAAACCCACAAAACTTTGATTTGGGCTGCAAGAAAACAAAACGAAAAACGCAACCCTTTGTGCACTGTTTTGTTTGTGTGACATTAGTATTTGAATCATGGTAGAGAGTAGTATGTCACATCACTGACTTGAATTGGGGGCTTTAGATAGTGATTCTTTCTGAAAGATCAACGACACTGAAACGTCTAGAAAACTGAGTCAGTTTATTACTGGGATTTTGCTTTTGTGGCACATGTAGCTGAAATCTGAAATCGGCAAAGCTTCTCGGTTCTCTCAGTCTCCAGTCCTATTTGCTCCCTACAGCTCATGGTTCTGGGCAGTTCACAGGCACAGCAGTGTCATCTGCTTAGCCTCTGCTGCAGGCCTCCAAGCTGAGTTTTGAGATGGCAGAGCTTCGTTCAGAGGAGCAGGGGAGTGCTCATAGCAAGTCCACTCTCACCTACTCACGGTCCAACCTCTTGGCACCTTTGTGTATGGATGAATTTTTCAGTGCATGGGCTTTTGTGGCACAGCCAACTATACTGGGTAGGGACATAGTCTTTTAAATGATTTTTAAAATAAATCCCTATTTTTCTTCCCAGTGCCTTCCTAGGCTGATCTCTTGGATCTTTTCCAATGTTGAATTAGGAAAAAGACAGGGTCACAGAAATGCAGTGTTAGAGGGCCAGCCAGACAGCTCACCAGATTAAAGTGCCTGCTTAGGCAGATGCAGAGGCCAGAGATTTGACTCCTGGCCTGCCATGCTGACTCCACCCCTGGGCATGCTAAGATGGTGACTGAGACTGGGCATGGTGGCACATGCTTGTAATCCCAGCTCTTGGGAGACTGAAAACAGGAGAATCACTATGAATCTGACCTATGTAGTGAGGCCCAGTAGACACTGTACTAATACAAAAAAGAGAAAGAAACACAGTGTTATGGTTTATATCTAAATGTCCCCCAATGCATCTTATAATCATAGGTAGTATTTTACAGACGTAATTGTATCATAGGGTTGGGAAGCTCCTCAATGTATAAGCCCACTGATGAGTTTATAGTTTATTTTATTTATTTATTTTCAGGAATTTAGCTCAGGACTTCACTCTTGCAAGCATGTGCCATGCACTAAGTTATAGCCCCAGCCCTGAACTTATAGTGCAATGTGATTTGGGAGATGAAGCTTGTTTGGAAGAGGTGAGGTCACTAGGGGTGTGGCCCTGCAAGGTCTGTGTCCTTCTCTTCTCCCTTGATCCATTGCTGCTTCCCATTGGACCATGTGAGCAAGCCTCTTCCATGCCACCCTAGAGCCAGCCAACTGTGGACAGAGGCTTTCCAGAGTGAGAGCCAAGCTAAATCCTTCCTCCTTAGAGTTGTGTGTGTTGGGCATTGCAGCTTAACAATGAGAAAGCAACTAAGACATTCACCAAGTAAGAGGAAAACAAAGCCAGAGAGGCTTAGCTTATCTTCTACAAAGATTAAAATTTATAAAGATTGTACATACAGTGGGGCTTATGGGAATTATTATGGTTGAGAATGGAGTTGATCTGGATTTGTGCCTTTGAGAAACTTCCAAAGTGAAATGAGGGAACAAGGAAAGGAATTTAAGTAGTGTTTTGCTGTATTATTATTTACCTTGCTTTTTATGTTCTTCTAGAAATAGAAGTAAAAGATTAGAGTTGTTTTGTACGGTTTTTGGCTGATGACTGTGAGTCTTAAGATACCACATGGTGACCAAGTGGTAGGAGGCTTCATGTTTACTAGTTATGTAGCTATCAAAATTATCATAAAAAGAATAAAATCGCATCCTAAAGCAACTTATTTTAGTTTTATTTAGTCTTTTCAAGAAAACTTGGAATTATTATTTCATGGACACTAACAAGGACTGGAGGTTGATTAGCATTTAAATTTTTTCTTTCTTCTTTTTTTTTTTTAACTGAGGAAAGGCCTTTGCAGTTGCTGGGGAAGCGCTTATTCAACCTAGCTATCTCCTTGGCCTAAACATGGATTTTGATGGTAAGAATTATTCACTTGCCCTAAAAAGAACAGTTGTGCCTTTGGTATGTGTCATAGGTAGACAAGTTTAGTGACCTTACTTGGATTTCTCATTTGAGTAATGTGTTCTCTGAAGACGATCATGAAGACAACAATTTTTAAAGACAAGTGTCATGTTATAAATTAACAAGTGTCTATTTATGTGAATAGATCCAGAGGTGTTGTAACATAAACATTATCCACTAAGATTTACTGGTTCATTATGTAAGATAATATGAAAAGTTAGAAAAGAGAGTACCCTAATGAATAAGGGCAACTTATCTAAATATCAGCATACATATAAGGTAGTGTAAATTGTCTAAAGTAGCTATAAAAATTATAAACTTCACTTTAAATCCAACAAAATAATATAGATCTGATGAATGGATGAATAAAAGTATGCATAAATGTGATAGCCCCCCTTTCTCTCACTTGGATCTTAATTCAAGGGTTAAGATTCACGCAGAATATATAATTGTTCCTGTTGATACATTTTTATCTTCCTCATAGATCTCTTAACTAACTGATACTTTCTACATCTTGAGAACTTTGATAAGACCACAGCACAGAAATAACTCTCCAGAACACAGTTAAATTTTAATATAATTGAGTGACTCAAGAACAATATCTAAAGGAATGAAATTGATATGTTCAGGTAGATAGCTCCAGGTAGTACACAAATCAAATATACAGCTCCAGTTAGTTCAAATCTCAGGAAACAAATTATGAGTAAGATCCTTATACAAAATGACTTTGAATAATCAAATACCTTGCAAAAACATGAAAGTTTTGTTCCCCAAATCTTTATTCATTGTTTTTCTGCAACTTGAGGTAGAGGAAGATTTTGACAGAAATGGTCTGTAAGCAGGGCTGGGATCAGATAGTGCAGAGGCATAAGCTCCTGCCTGGCAAGCACAAGGTAATGAGTTTGATCTCTGGTACCAAAAAAAAAAAAAAAAAAAAAAGAAAAGGCCCATAATCAGTCTAGGACACCAACACAAATACCAGGAGATATCATTGTAGTTTTCAGTTGCCTGCAGTAGTACAGCTGAGCATAGGCATAATTCAAGGACAAAGCTCCAGTTAGTTCAATATGTTTTTATTTACTCTTGAAGGTTTTGATTACAAATGATCTGAGGATGGGCCTTCAGGATAGCTCAGCAGACTAAAACATCTGCTTAGGCAAGCGCAGGGCCTAGGGTTTTGATTGCCAGCACCAGATGCCATGCTGGCCTCACCCCTGGGCATGCTGAGTTGGCCACTGAGACCATGTCTATAATCCCAGTGCTGGGGAGACTGAAAACAGGAGGCTCTTTATGCAGTCCAATGCCCTACCCCTGAGCTATGCCCCCTAGGAGGCTCTTTATGAATCCAAGCTGCATAGCGAGACCCTGCAACAACCAAGTATATTTTAAAAAAATGTTTTAGGTAAATTCATCTGTTTTTTATATAGGGAAAACTTCATGTACATCACAGAAAGATGAAAATGGATTCTAAATTTATAAGTAAATTTCATGACTTGAACTTTCATTCTTGTGTAGATACTTCACGCATCTTCTCTAGTTTCCCAAATGCTGCTCCATAATGATTGGTTCCCGTTCTCTGGCCCTAGATTAGTGCCCATTCTCTAGCCCAAGACTGAGCCAGTCAGGACAAAAATTAGATTTCAATTCTCATCATGTGAGTAACACTTCAGTGAGTCTCAGAGCCAGCAGATTTGGTGACACTTGCCCTGAGCTTGACCTAGATATCCCTACAGCTTGTATACTGATGTTGTTTGCCAAGCCTGGACTTTTTGTACCCCCTCTCCCCTGCCTAGATTTACATTCTTTCTGAGAGCAGATACTTGTTCTGGATTCCAGTCTTGCTTATGAAGCTGACTATCTTGTGCAAACATGGTAGAACACCAGTGTTGAATGTTGAAGAAAAACTCAGCCTAATAATGTATACTTAGAGACAACACTAATTTTTAAACGAATGATAGAAACCTCTTTACATGTAGAAAATGAAAGATTTTTATCAGCATCAGAACAACATAAAATGTTCAAGATAATCAGTTGGAAGAATGTCCAATGGATATATGCTTTCATACAAAGGTGTACAAAGCATCAAAGTGTAACTACACAGGTAAATATGTATTTACTTAGTATTTAAAGCTCCTTAAAATGTAATTGAATTAACAAAAATGATAGCAATATGCATAAAAGTAAGAGTTCAAAAAATTAGTATAGGACCAGCCAAAGAGCTCAGTGGATTAAAGCACACTCAAGCAGGCACAAGGGTAGGGGGTCCATTCCCCGGGCCAGCTGCGTCAGCCCCATTCATGGGGTGCACTGAGATGGAGACTGGGACTGGTCATGGTGGAGTGCACCTGTAATCCCAGGCAGGAGGCTGTAAACAGGAGAATCATTACAATCTGATCTACATAGTGAAATCCTGACCATCCTGTAGACCCTTCCCTAAAACACAGAAAAAAACAAAAACAAAAAATAAAAGATTAGTATAAGATCATGAGGGGAAAAATGGAAGGCTTAAAAGTGTTTTGTAAAAAGATAGGTTGACTATCATATTAGGTAGGTTGAAACAAATTTAAATGTCTACTATAATTATCACTAAATAAAAATCTAGCTAATAAGCCAAAACAGAGCATATGAAATGGTTAAAACAGTTTTTAAAAATGAGAACAAAATACAGATAAGAAATACATAGTAAATAACAAGTTTCTAGAGTTAAAAATGTTGAAAATCATATCTCGTGTTAATGGTCTAAACAGATACTGGTAGGTGGAATCCAAAAGCAAGAGCCAGCTAGCTGTTGCTTACAAGAAACACTTTAAATATAAAGACCAAAACAGATTCAAATAAAAAGATAAAAATAATGTAAATATTATTAAGCATTTAAAGAAAAAGAAGAATCAAAAGAAATCTGGAGAGAGTATTGTTTTCAGATAAAATATATCACAAAGCAAGACCGCTACTCTGCCCAAAGAAGGTAATTTTGTAATAATTAAGGGGTTAGGTTATCAAGAGGACTTGAAGGGCTAAATGCACATACCCAGCAGCAGAGCTTCAAAATGCATGAAGCAAAAGCTGATAGGCTTACAAGGAATATAGACAAATCCTGCCTTGTCAAACATGATAGAAAACTAGATGTCATCTCAGTGAGTCCCCATCCTGGGACTCCAGCCTTTAGGTGGCCTGTCACAGTAAAGATATACAAAGCTTAGCTAAAGTGAGAGACCATGCTGTGTCTTAATATACTTGTAAGGATGCTAGTAACAAGTAGAATTTCTGAATATAATGGAATATAACAGTTTGTAATCCTGAATGGAATTAGAAACAAGTAACACATCCCTAAAGGTCCTCACATGTTTAAAAACTAAATAACACACAAAGAATCTGTGGGTCAAGGAAGAAATTATAAGTGAAAGTATAAACTATTTTGATCTGGAAAAAAGCATAACATATTTGTGTTGTGCAAGGTTGCATCTATAAAAAGCTTATTGTACTAAATACTATTGGAAAAGAAAATCTCTAACCAGTAACCTCATCTTGAGAGATAAGAGAAAGAAGATATGATACTTAATTTTAGTTGCCAAAGTTTAGTTGTCAACATGGCTGCCCTAAGAATATGTAGAGAGCTATTAAAGCATATTTTGGCATATATGTGAGGAGGTTTCTAGAGAAGATTGGGCTGTGAATCATGATGTAAGTCTAGCTCCATGTGAGTGGCATCATCCAATAGGCTGTCTTTCAGATAGAAACAAAAACCTAAAGGCCGGCCAAATAGCTCAGTGAATTAAGGTATCTGCAAGCTGGTGCAAGGGCCAGGGCTCGATTCCTGGGCCTGCTGTGCTGGCCCTCAGCTCTTGGGAGGCTGTAACCAGGAGAATCACTACGAGTCTGATCTAGTAGTGAGACCCTGAACACCCTGTAGACCCTTGCCTAAGATACAGAAAAAAGCCAAAACAAACAAACAAACAAAAAACTAAAGACAGACAATTTTCTCTCACTCTCCAGGAGCTGGCGCAGTTTTTCTTTCCCATGCAAGGACATCAAAATTCCAGGATCTCTGGACTTTGTACTGCAGGAGGAACATCACAAAGCATCCCTGGTAGTTCTCCAACCTTCAGCTTTGAACTGAGAGTTGTAGCAGTGGCTTTCCTGGTTTGGAGTCCTTTGAACTTGGACTGAGCCATGCTGGTGGCATCCTGGGACTCCAGCTTTTAGGTGGAAAGTTGCAGACCTTTTCAATGTCCATAATTACATGAGTTAGTCCCTCCTTTTATGCCTTCTGTGTACCTATGTATGTCTTATTGGTTCTGACTCTTTGGACAACCCTAGCTAATTAATAAAAGCCATCTTCTGTATATTAGAATGACTAAATTGAAAAAGACTTAAAAATAATAATTTGATGTGAATGTGAATGTGAATGATCTCAAGAACTGCTTGTGAATATATGAGACACATTTTGGTTTCATTTCATGAAATCTTGGTAATGTATTCATTCTATTCCAAGTATTTATTTATTTATTTTTTATTTATTGTATTTAGGACAGGGTTGTACCTGTGTACAGGGTCTCATTGAGTAGATTGGACTCCTAGTGATCCTCCTGTTTACAGCCTCCCAAGTGCTGGGATTGCAAGCTTGATCCACAATGCCCATTCTCAATTGTCATCTCAGTGAGCCCTGGGGTCAGGGCCTGAGTTGGAACTTACAGCCCCTGCATCTGCCTAAGCAGTCACTTTAATCTGCTGAGCTACCTCAGTAGCTTTGTTGGTAAACAGGGTCATGAACTGGTGAAAAGACAAGCACACAGAGGCATATTTCTGTAATAGAATGTTCCTCAACAATAAAAATAATGAATTTAATACAGTAACATAGATGAATATCAAAATAAGAAAGTAGAGCAAAAGAAAAATCCACCCCACAACCAATTAAATAGTTTCTCATCTTATTTATGTGAAATTCTAGAAATAGAATGTTCTAGTCTGTGACAGTAGAAAGCAAATCAGTGGTTTCCTTTGGACTCAGGGAAAGAGGAGAATAGGAAGGAATTTCCAAGCAACATAAAGCACTTTGGGGATAATGAATGTGTTTTCCTATCTTGATTGCAGTGTTAGTTTTACGGTTGTGTGCATGGAATCAGTTGCATTCAATTTTACATTTAAAATGTGTACTTCATTATTTGTCAGCTGTATCTAACTCACCCAATGCAAATGTAATACCACTGCCATCCTCTAAATTAGCAATTGTGATTCAAGATTTTGAATTTGTCAAAGGTGTGGAGAATACCGAGGCTCAGTATTAGGAGCAGGAAATGGAAAGAAATTAGACATGCTTTTGGCCTCCAGTGAGCTTTTAGTCTTATGAAAAATACACAGATGCAACTTCTGTGCAAAGCTTGGTAATCTGTAAAATATTGATTTGCCCAGCATAAGATTATTGGAGAGTGATTATATTTATTCTAAGACTACATTTCAATGGTGTCATAGGTTAGATTTAAATCCCCCCCCATAGTTCTCATGTGTTCAGTGGTGGGAGTTTGAGAATTTGATTGGATCATGAGATCTCTGACTCCCTACATAGATTAATGCATGGATGAGATTGTAATTTGATAGCTTTATTGGCACATACTAGATATTGTGGAGGCAAGGTTTAGTTAAAAGAGTGGCCATGGAGCTGTGACCTCGGGAGATGAATCTCATCATAGGCTCCTTTTCTCTGGCTCTTTCTCTGACCAGGTCCACTCCCTGTCTTTCCTCCAACATATCCTTCTACCATGAGTCTTCTACCTTGCACTGGACTAAAGGAAATGAAGAAGAATGAATGTGGACTGCAAGCACACATGTATATGTTAATATGCATGCATATGTACAGACATGCTTATGTTTATGTAAATAGATGGATAAGAAGCAGGATATCAGAATATAGCTTTTCTGCTTCTGCAGAAACTGTACTTTTAAGGGTAATGACCAGTTCTGGGCATGTCCAATATGCCAAGCTCTGTGCTGACTGCTTTACATAGATTATATAATTTTATTCCTAACTGATTCTATAAGTTGATACTATTGTGCCCATCGGATCAATAAGGAAAATTGGCAGAGAGGTGAGGTGCAGTGTCTAGGACTAGATATTTGTATAAAGTCTATGTTTTTAACATTTTCACATAAGCTCTAAACCTACACAATAATTCAGCAGAAGAAAATAAAAAGCAAAACATATATATATATATATATATATATATATATATATATATATATATATGTGTGTGTGTGTGTGTATATATATATATATATATATGCATATTTCCAGAACGCATTTAAATAACCGTTTAAAGAATTTTTAAACACGGCAATGTTAAACAAATGGAAAATGCTCTGAGATAAATAACTGCTCAAATCAAATTTTAAGGATTTTAATCTCGAATCTTTTTAATTTGCACTGAGTATACACACTCTTAAAATATATGCCAACAACATGCAAATGTTTATTGACTTCAATTTACCAAAAAAAAAAAAAAGAAAGAAAGAAAATAAGGCAGTAGCCGAGTGGCTCACAGACAGGCTGGTGGATGGGAGGACAAGGAATGTGACAGAAGGAGGGAAAAACAGGAGAGAGATTGAAAGAGACCGAGGGGGCAGAACAGATAGGGAGCCTGAAGCCCAGGGAGAGATATGCAAATGCTCATTGACTCTGTAATGAAAAATCTTCTTATTAAACTCTGCTTTATCTAGGAACAGTCTTCCTTTTAGGAACATATCCAAGCAGAGATAAAGGCATCTCACTGTCCTCATTAAACTGTGCATGGTTTGATGCAATCACACTTGTGTAATTTGCATATGGAGCAGTTTAATCTAGCTCATCCTGCCTTACACCTATTGTTAATCATGCCAAGGCCCCCCTCCTGCCTCCCTCCTCCTCCACTAACCTTTTGATTCAAGCAGATAAATGAATAGACATAAGGACATCAACATCTTTGTGAGTGATCAGCAGCTTTCTACACTCCAAATATCCCAGGATTTGCTGATTATATCTTCTTGGACATTCCATATATTTTTGATAGTGTCCATCTTTGCCGATTTACAGAAATAAGTACACAGACAGAGCAAGATGACAGAAAATTACTACTAACATACATTTGAGGCCTAAATCTCTGTTCCATTTTAACCACAAATAGTAACACAGACGCATTCACCTTATTTATTGGATGGGACCTGCTTTCAAAGGTGTTTTTGGCTCCACATACAGGACTTCATTGTATAGAGATGCTGTTACAATACCTGAAAATTTTATAATCACTCCTGGGGTGTTAGGGAACATGCAGCTAGGAGGATGGCTACGATTTATCTTTAGCAAGTGTGAAAATGACTTAGTCTTTGGTTTGGTCCAGGGACAGAATAAGTGAAGTGAGAAGATAGAAGCAGTGCAGGGTCCCCTATTTCCTCCCAATTTGGACTACATTCCCCACTGCTTTCTGTGCATCCCCCATTCTTGCCCCATCATCCATGCTCTTCTAGTGTTGGAGGTAGGGGAGGAAGATAAAAAAGAAAGAAATTTCTCTCTGGAGTGAATCACATTCACAACACAGTATGAAGACCAATTAAAATGTCTATGGAAAAGCTTTCTTGTTGCCCAGAGAAACATGGAAGGAAGTCTTCGAGTGAATTGCAAGGTGGGGCTCTGGGGCACTTTTCCCAAGTTCCTGATAACACAGCCCATAGAGTTTTTGATCAAATCTACATGAAGCTCTACTTTTCTGCATGTACATGCAGTCTGAGTGTATCGGGTTGGAGGTAAGGCAAACAAAAACACTACTAGGGTAAGCAAGAGGGTTAGCAGACTGTGGTATAAAGGAGAGGGTAAGTTCCTTCCTAATTGGCTGAGAGAGCTCTGGAAGGCAAGGAGCCACCCTGCTCTCTGAAGGGCAAGAAACTATTACAAGAAAAGCGGGTTCCACCTCCTTTGCTCTCCAGGGTAGACATTCTTAAACTCACTCATTGACCAATTTATTGACTAAATAATATTATTAGCAGACAAAACTCTTAACAGATACCAGCAACAAACTGGAAATACATACTTGAAACACGTGATATATGTTTCCAAAGAGAAAGTAGAAGTTTTAGAAGAAGGGTGGGCACTCTGCCCTCACCTAGGGACTTGAGGATGGGAGATACCTAATGTATAGTAAAAGTATGCACATATTTTAAGTTTTCTAAAGACATCATCAGAGATCCTGGGAAATCCCACAATGTATTTTGGGTGCTGTTTCTGTGTCACTCTAATTACTGGAATCTCTTATAGCTGTGAATCTAAATCTCATAATTTTTGTGTCTCATACAGATGACCTATCCTAACAGTGCTAAGTACATAGTAAACAATCATCACATGTGTTGCTCAAAATCCTGTTCTTAAGAGGTGTATTGCCTGAGAGAAAAGGAGATCATTGGTTAGCATTTTAATCATGAATTTGGTCTGAGAGCTGTGGATTTCAGTCCCCGCTGAGCCCTGTTTGGATGTCAGGCTGTTGCTGCCCTCCACCTTTATGTGATCTTCTCACGGTGAGGGCAGGTACAGGTGTTTTAATTTCAGCATTGCCTCAGTAGGTAGCCAACCCTGCTCTTTCTGTCTGCTAGCAAGGGAAGACTACAAAATGCTTCTGCTCATTCATAGTGATTGCGATCAGACCTCTGGGAGATCTGATTGAAAAACTGAGTCCTTCTAGCCAGATGGGGAATGTGGAAATTAGCTTTTTATAGTTTCAAGAAGCCTTGGAATGAAAGAAGATGTTAGGAGAACAAATGGCAGCCAGGTCAGAATCAATATTTATTGGCTTATTAAAGGAAAGGGGAATGTTGGGAACAAGTGTCTCTCCACATGTGTGAGCTGGGGAATATAAGGCTCTACATGCCAACTGTGGTCTGCCTGGGAAACTCAACTGCTAGGATTAAGCATTATATTTCTTATAGTCACAGCCTTTGAGCTACCTCACCTAATGTGCCACAGGGCACACATGTGAGCCATTTGGGTACTAATACAGCAATTATTATATGATTTCTAGTTTTTGTTTCATCTCCCTTTGGCCTACCCTTCACCTGGATGCTTGTCTTTCTCTCTTTCATCATTTATCTCTGTGGGGGACATGCTGTTAGGATTTTAATCTTCAAAGACAGTCTGTTTCTGTGTTGCAGAAGTCACGGGTGGGCTTTTGAGCCAGCCACTCTCTCTTTTAAGGCCCCTAGGTTCGTGGATCTAGAGGGTGCTGATGGGAGTGGACCTAGAGGGTGCTGACGGGAGTGGATTCTTCTTAGCAAAGAATCCTAAGGGATGGTTTTCCCACTCCTTCCAGCTCCTTCTGTGTTTCCTTCCATGCTGAAAACTATTTTCACGACTGCTGATACTAGAAATTTCCCTTGTAAGAATTTTTCCTCGGGATCAAAGTGTTCTTATGGGGAGAGAGGGGTTAAATACTCAACCGTCTATGAACGTTAGCCCACCTGATTAATTCATGCGATTCAAGCACTCAAAACAGCTTGCATTGAGGAGCTAGTCTGTATCTGACACTGTGTTCCATGTTCTATATGAATCATTGCATATCCTTTTCATCAAAACCTCAAATAGCAGGCTCCTCATTACATCAATTTCGTAGTTGGCTCCAAATTTTTTTTTCTGATGACTGAGTAAGTGATAAGTGACATGACAAGAATTTTGTATCAGTCTCACCTGGCTTTAAATTTAAGGTCTTTCTACTATACAAATGAAATAAAAACAGTTACTATATATAAAATACTTAAATAAGAAGTCCATTTATGGTTTAATTAGAGCTGATCATCATAAATTATAATACTTGAATATCAATATATTGAGGCATGGGGGATTTCATCACTCAGTAATACTAAGTGGCTAGCATGTTATTAGGAAATTTTCTAGTTTCTAGGAGTATAGCAATCAACAAAAGAAAGCTGCAAAATCTGAATAAAATTTGCATTTTATGGATCATAGATATGGTAAATCATGTGGGCATATATAACACTGCATATAGCAGTGGTGCCAAAGGTATGGTATGCATGGGACAGAGAGCTGTTTGAATCATTATAAGCTCTATGTATATAGTAGAGGTATCTCTAGTGTATGGTATCTTAGGAGTTTCCTAATGTATGGAAAAAGAGAACCAAGAATGGACAATAGAACAAAGAGAAGTGAGAGACTAAAGCTATAAATTAGAAATAGAAGGTCAGGCTAGGGATGTAGCTCAGTGGCAGAAGAGACTTCTTGGCAAGCACAAGGTCCTGAGTTTGATCCCTGGCACCAGAAAAAAGAAAAAAAAAAGTAGAAAGTCATTTAGTTCTCCCTGAGAAGATGACAGGTAAGTAACAAATGTAACAAATGAAGAATTCATAATTCCAAAGGGAAAAGCAAATGCCAAGCCTGGAGGAAACACTGTATTATGTGTGCCCAAGGACAAAGGAGGCCAGCATGACAAAGGGTCAGGTTTGGTGAGCCAGGAGAATGGCCTGCACAAGAGGGGGGCTGTGAGTCCATGATGCGGGTAGAAGTTCTATATTTG
This sequence comes from Ctenomys sociabilis, assembly GCA_004027165.1. Lineage (NCBI taxonomy): Eukaryota > Metazoa > Chordata > Mammalia > Rodentia > Ctenomyidae > Ctenomys > Ctenomys sociabilis. The sequence goes on from PVKA01008603.1 coordinate 36,917, forward strand.
TTTATAGGTCACAGAGAAGATTTTGATTTCTCATCTGAGAAAAATGAGAACTTGTAAGACTTTAAGGACAAAAATGACTGCATCTGATTTATCTAATATCAGAATCCTTAAGGTTCTGTATTGACCCTGGAGAGCAAAGATAGAAGCACAGAATCTGTCAAAGATGGTGGAACTCATTCAGTTGAGGTAAGTGTTAGTGTGGAGGAAAGTGGTATGGTAGAGGCAATGAGAAGTGGTTATGTTCACGACATATTTTGAAGGTAAAATCAGTGAGATTTGTTGACTGTGGGGGTGAAGGAAAGAGTAATCAAGGACAAATACAAGAATTTTTCTGACTAATTAGAAGGATAAAATAGTTTACTGACATGGAACAGATTATGTAGAGATATCACCCATTTACTTTTGGACTTGTTAAATCTGTAATGCTGATAGATATCTACATGTTGATAGATAGATAGCTGGATATTTGGGTATGGAGTTCAGGGCAGATAGCTCCACTAGTGATAAAACCTCGGGTTTCTAGTACAAATAGTAATTAACAGTCTACAATTTTACTAGCATTGTAGAGTACTGCTACAGGAAGGCAGAAAGATTGGTGTTGATCCTGGAAACCTGCAGAACCTTTGGAATCTTTTCAGAACAAGATGTGAAGTGTAAAGGTGACCAGCTGGTTAGGGTGCTGGCTGGAGTGAGTCACTTGGGTGATGCACACAATGGACTCCTCCTGAGTAAGTGAGAATAGGAAGGCAAAACGGAGACTCTTCCTCATGAACATTAGTAGGATGGAGACTATGTACACGTGTGGGTAGCACCAGCGCTGGGATCACTGGTGATCCCCTACCTTCTCTTCACTTTCTTTTTACTTCACCTGCCTTTCATGTTTCCAGAGCCTTCTGCGTGGGAAGGTAGTTGGGACAGAGCGGAATTACCACATGATATGTTTTGACATTAATCTTTTACATGCTGTTTTCAATTCAAATTCATGATTCTTACTCTCAGCCAGACCTGGAGTAGTGCCTGTCTATATGGCTAGTCCATGTGTTCCCTACTGCTCTAGATAATTATTTGCTACTCAAACCTCTAACACTTCTTTCATTTTCACCCTTATCTGTCACTTTGCTTCCTATGTCTGTGGAAAGTGTAGCCACTCACTGAGTCCTCCAGCAAGCTTTCAGCCCCATACCTACCTCGCTGCCTGGCAGCGCCCACTGTCCTGGATCCCCCTTCTCCAGTGGAAGTAGCAGGTGTCTGAGCTAAAGCCCATCTCTTCTTTCCTCTGTTAGATCCCAACACTTCTCATTGGCCTGCAGGCATTTCTAGAGTGTTTCTCCAATTCTCCCCTCCTTTCAGTTTATTTATTTATTTTATTGAAGAACAAATAGCAATGAGAGAGTTTGAAGACAAATAAACATGACAGATTCAATAAATTAATATATTGCAAACTGTTCTCATAAAGTTTTGGTATTGTACAAGGTGCATACATGATATTATACTTACAGACATTATTATAGCAGATGTCTCTAATCAGTGAATTAAGAGAGTGTAGCTGTTTACTTATCTTATTTTTTTATAGCTGAATTATATCACAGATTCAGAGTCACGTGGAGAGAAAACTTTCTCTCAGGTTCTCACAGAGAGCAAACTGGTCAAGCCTTTGCCGTGACTCATCCACATGGATGACACAGACAAAGAATCTACAGAGTAAGGTACAGGATTACAAGATAAAGTTTTGTTTACTCTGTCTGGGGTCATTGTCATTAGTACAGAAGCATGCTATTATTTCTACCATTGAAAAAACAAAAAATAAATGAAAAAAAACCACCTCATTTTCCTTTCTGTCTGCTGTAACATGCTCTACCTTATAGCAAAGTTCATTGAAAGAGTTCTCTGTACTTATTACCTCCATTTCTTTCTTTGCTTATTCTTTCTTAAAGTCACTTTAATTAGGATTTCACTCATACCACTGTGTTCTGCTCTACTAGGGCTAAGAAGAGCTCCACATCTCTAAATCTAATTATCACATCACAGGTTTTGTCTCATTTGATTCATCATCACTGCCTTTTTCTCTTTCACACAATTTCTCCACTTACATTCCATGATAGAAGACTTGGTTTTTCTAATGCCTCATTTTCATTGTTTTAATTTCCTCTACATCTCTCCAGCAATTTCTTATTTTGGTGTACTTCAAAGTTTAGTTCTTGAATTTCTTCATGTGCATACCTTTCCATTAAGAGGGGAGGGTCATGACAACTTTCCAGCTTCATTTTGCCAGGATGACAACATAAAACCAAGGAAGAGAAGTCATTTACATAAAACCATGTCTTTGAGCTAGAAATGAGTCTCCTGCCCATTGCTGTTTTTGGCACATCTCTCGACTGGTTTCTTGGACTCAAGACAACTGCGTGACTTCTCTCAATTGGGAAGGGAAAGTGGTTCCTGTAATGAGTTTGCACTGCCATTTCATGCCAGACAAATAGGCCGTACCGATATAAAATTAATTCCACTTGATTGCCAATATTCTAATAATGAGAGATTTACATAATGACATCTTGCAGGAACTGGCTAGATGTCAGATTTCAAGATTTCATCACTTATCATAACTATAGGGAAAATTCCAAATTCTTACCTTCTCCTTTCCAAGCTGTGTCATCTTCTAAAGCTGCCCCCTAAATTAAGGTTCATACTTATAACATGTCCAGTGCTCACCGATATCAGGTTAGCAATGTGAATTCTAGACCTTCCATTAATCTTATCATTGTTAAGTGCAAAAAGTAGAAGAAAACTGAACTATCAATTATTATTTTTAATCCTCAAATAATAATGGAGCTACCACACAAGAGCTGACTCTCTGAGGTAGAAATGATTATTAGGGCAAGTCATGGAAAATAGACTTGCTTGGTCTATTATTATGTAATTCATTAACATCATGATCTTATTTTATCTATGTTGTGTTTTTCTTCAGTCCATAGCAATTTAATTGCTTCAAATAATTGGGAGTTCTATAGGCTGCATCATGGGGGAAGGGAGCAATGGGTTGTGCCTTGAATGTGATGGCCAATTATTTGATGGGACTTGACTACACTAACGATCACTCTGAGGTGAGCTGGGTGCAGGTCATTGTGTATGCAGTTTCCAGAGAGGTGTGGCTTAGAAGTTGGAAGCACAGCTTCCGTGGCTTGTGTAGACATCAGAAACTCCAGTGATGAATTGGTCTCAGGTGATTCTGGCCTTGGATGTAAATTTGGGGAGGGATGTTTACACTATTTTTCCTCCAAAAAGGCTTATCTTTGTTAAATGGAGGAAAAATGATCATGTGAACTACAATGTCATATTAAGGAGCACAACATATTGTGGCACTGAATTGAAGGGCAAGTTTTCTCCTCTTGTCTTTCCTGCTTCATATTATATGTCTGACAGAATGGCCAGAAATAAGCTGACTTATAAATGTGTACTTCTGAAATACTCTCTGCCCAAAATCCTTTCTCCAAACCATGTCATCTTTTCCTACTTTGTGTAATATCTGTAGCAGCAAAGGTGTCACTCTGCTCTCTGTGGCTTCTTGGAAAATATTTGAATGCAATGATGATGTCTACTATAGATGGAATATTGTGTGCTTTTAAATTTCCATGACTCTGCCTGCCCTGACAAATTAACTAATAAACCAGTGTTAGTGAAGCATTTCATATGAGGAGAAAGGAACTGGACAAAGAAGAGGAATTTTGGGACTAACCTATGCCAAATAGTAAGCTGGGATATACAATAGATTCTTCTGTGCCACCATTCACAAGATCCTAAAAAAAAAATTCCTTCTGTAGTAGTAAGGATTGGATCTAGAGAGCACTGAGCATTTTTATATCTCATCATCATCACATCATCAATCATAATCATCATTATTTTGAAATAGAGTCTCACTAAGTTGCCCAGGCTAGCCTTGAACTTGACTCAACCTTTCAAGTGGCTGGGATTATAGAAGTGAGCCACACAGGCTCTAAAATTCTTGATAGCATGTCAAGGGAAGAAAGGACAGAAGTCCAGATATGGCAGTACATGGCTACAATTGCAGGATAGGAAATGCTAAAGCAGAAGGGTCATGTTGATTTTGAGGCTGGCTTGGGTTACATAATGAATTCAAGGCCAGCCTAAGCTAAATAGAAAAATCTTGTCAGAGAGAGAGAGAGAAAGAGAGAGAATTTTTCACATAGATGGTAACTTTTGCTTTAATATGTTGTTATAAATATAAACAAAGATTACTTATTATTAAGAAAAATGCTTTATGCTAATATGAAAGCAAAGAAACTATAACTTACAATCATTACAGTAGTGGCTCAGAGGTATACCTTGGCTGGCACAGTATACAGAGTATGTGGCTTTTCCTTGGTGAGAAATTTAATGATGGTATCTTAGAGAAATTAATTTACAGAAAAAAATTGGAGGCATCCTTCCCAGGTAGCAGTAAGACTGACAAGCGTGCCAATTCATTCTTAATGAACTCAACCCATTCTTATTAAGCCACTGTGCTCATGTTAGAGAAAGACATAGATAGCTAGAATAGGCCTTTGCATGCAAGAAGCTTGCAGTCTGCAGGGGAAGCAGGTGTTGCTCTTATAGCATTTTATGATTTCAATGCAGGGTAAAAATGAGAGGCACAAAGGATATAAATACAAAACAACACAAATGATGCACTGGTGAAGATTTCACTGCATACCTAGAGGTCCATATCAGACATGGTCCTCATTTTAGAGGTCCAAAAACTTCAGCCTACTGCAGAGATGGCAAGTTCATTTACTATTTTAAGGTAGCAAAGGCCATGCAGCCAACATAGCAATAATCACAATAGGCATTCATTAAAGAAAAATGTCCCTCCATCTGGGATGATCAGGAATGATGTGAGGCAACCTCTGAAATTTGTTTTTTTTACGTGAGTTATCTCACAATGGAATAAGGGACACTTCAAGTGGGTGGAGGAAAAACAGTGTCATGTGCAGGGCTCAGTGTCTATAATTCTGTAAGGACCCAGATGAAATGGTGACCTGGCTGACTTGCACAGATTAGTGTGGGAGAGTAGGCACTTTGAAATGTTCTCTGACTTTGTTTCCCAGCCAGGTCTTTCCAGCTTTCAAAAGAATGGTTTCATAAGGGAATTAAGAAAAAACAAGATGACAGAGACTGGTTTGGGTCAGATTTGAAGAGAGCTGGGTGAAGACTGAAGTTCTTGACAAAGAGCGTACCTTTGCCTTCTATCTACAGACTTCTCTGGATCATCCTCCCTGTTGGTCTTGATGAGTCTGACCAAAGTCATTATAATTTGGGACTTAGGCATCCCAACTCTGTGTTCTCACTAGCTTTGTTAAATGCATGTTAGAAAGATTCAGATCCCTGGGGTCTCCCCATTTTGTTGTAAAGTTTCAGAGCTGTATCTGTAGCCGATGACCCTCAGCCATTGTCCTCTACACTGTGGACATCTCCATTAGGGTCACGTGAGCCACATATCATACCCAAAGAAGGAGTGTTTACAGGCTAGCCCAGAGTTTTGTTATAATCAGCTGGAAAGTGGGCATGTTATCCTATTTTAGCTCCTTTATAGTTTCTTTCTTTCACTGTAGCATCCTTTCTAACCCCTTCCTCTGCCTCCATCATTTCTCATGTAACAGCACACATGCACACACACACACACACACACACACACACACACACACACAGAGTCACCCAGAGGTAGCCCCCGCCCCAACACCAATACAATGAATGCTGCTGCTGTCAGTTCAGATAAGAGCACCCGCTGGATAGAATGGCAATATTTTCAGTCCTGGCAAACATGATCATAAGTTCAGTTTATTAATATTGCAACAGTTGCACTAAATGTGATCACTTGGCTAACAAAACATTTATCAACAAAACGCTGCCACCTACTGAAGTTTTGCAAACAGCCCAGATGATTGGATAAGATCACAAATTTACTCTGTCACAAGCTTATGGTCTTTTCTGAAATCATTCTGAAACAAGAATGATAACCAGCCAAAGCAGACAAGACATCTCTTTCACGCAGTCTGTTTAGAAAGTGTCAGGGCAGATCCCACAGAGTGGCATCCAAAAGAAAGGAAGTTTGCGGCCCTCGATGGTTACTTGATTGTGGATTTTCTAGCAGGGTTTGGGAAATGTCCCCAAATACATATCAGTGGGACAGGGTTGTTTCTATTAGGATCGTACAACAGGTTCTTTACATTAGTTTCAATAACACCAGTTCCTTTTGAAATAAAGACACAAGACACATGAAAACAACTAGATTTGATTTTTATCCTCTAGAAAATACATATATTCTGAAATACATCCCATGAAACTTAGAGTGCAAAATGTCTATTTGTCTGTGTGGATCCATAGGTGTGGAAAATATACCTTATTCAAAACTGCTTAAACAATGAAAATCACTTTAGAATTGGATAATTAATTTCTATTGTTTTATACAATACTTTGGCAAGTAGTTGAAGACTAATCTGTAATGGTTGGGGAAAGTTTGAGGGGGAGAAAACAGCAACAATGATGACTTATGTATGCTTTTCTTCCAAAGCTAATAGTCACTCTCTCTTAAAAATTAGAACTTAGTTTTGAAATACTGAAAAATAATACATGGCTTTAAATACTGTCTCTCACCTTTGCCAGCTCCATTCTGCAGCAAGCTGGGGATGGCTAGGAAAGAAAAGAAAACATTCCAGTGCTCCTGCAGAGGGATGTGCCTGTTTTTCACCCTGTGTTACACATTTGTAAAAATATAACCTCATCCATAACACTTTAAGGTTCTCAATAAGTGTTCTCTGCCTCTTTGGGTCTCAAGCAGTGTCTTTCATATTGTAAAGACTGATAAAATTAGACATCTAGAAAGATAGTATATCTGAGATCAAGTTTTCAATAACCACATCAGTTTTTAATAACTAATGTTCTATATCTTTGCATGAAGAATTTTTTTTTAAGAACTAGCATTTTTCTAAAAATTTGTGTATTTATCTGGCAGCCATAAGTAAGAGATTCCCAGGAGCAATACTCTTCATAAGTGAGTGAAGCCTCTCTCAATTAAGAGCAGAGGGTAGAGAGAAGGGATCCTGGCTAGAATTCATGTATATGATTAGGGTAGGATAGCTACTTTATGCATACCTCCACCCTTTCTCTTCAATTTTCTGAAATCATATCACAAAGTAGAGTTGAAAGAGAGGAAGTCCTGGAGTTGGGGATGGAGAAAAGAAATGGGCTTGAGATGGGGGTTAGGGTAACCTGAATATACAGCAAGAAATGAAACTGTGACTTCAGTGTCAAGTATATCCAAGTACCAAGATGTATTTAGTTCTCTGCTTGTGCAGAGGGTTAAACAGAGAGGCGAGGAGAGGAAGTTCCTTTGCTTTTCTAGGCGGGGCAGTTGCACTTCTCTTGCACGTGGGAGAACAGAGTTCACAGTGTGCTAGTAAATGAGATCATGCGTAGGAAGCCCTTGGACCTCCTTAGAAGTAAGTGACTATAAAAAATTCTGAGCCATTTGTATTACTCTTGTAGGTGATATGATTTGAAATGGACAGAGAGCACAGTTTGTCTTCTGTTCAAATTGGCATCCCCTCATGCCATTCTGGGAATTAGTTCAGAACTGACTACAGGAAACATAAATCACCTTTGATACCCAGCACTATTTCCTAGCAGGCCCATATTTTCCCAGGAGGATCTTTCTCTGTAGCAGATAAAAGTTTGCCTCCATTTCATGTGATCTCATTTCATTTTCCTCTTCAGTAGATACCAGTCTATATGTCCATCATTCTGGGCAAAGCATGATCCTGTCCCAGGCACTTAAATTCACGGTGGTCGTACTGTAACCTCACTCTTTCCACTGAATACTTCCATCACTTCTATTGTTATCTGGGGAATCATGCTCATTCTCATTGAAAGGAAGAGCACATTCTGAATATGTAACAATAACCTGCATGCTGCTCTCTGATTATAAATATCAAGTGTTATAAAAGCCCCATCAGTGTAGTGATCAAAGGCATGAGGGACTCACTGCTGAAACAGCAGGTGACCCAGTACAACTGGAATAAAGGGAAATGCTGAGTAGACATGGGGTCCCGGGAAATTCACATTAAAGATTTCTGTCTGATGTATTTTCAGTTGTGCTTACAGAAGGATTTAACTAAATGATAACAAAGAAGTTATTCTTGCAACATTGCTTTATAATTAAAGTTTAAGATGTTCTGATCAGTAATATTGCTATTTTTAGTCACTAATGAGTATTTGTTATAATAAGCATTCCCAGTTCTGAAGAAAACAAGTTACTAAAAGTGTTCTCATTGACTCTTTCTCTCAGAAGGATACCATTGCATGGGCTTGGGAGAGATGTGGGTCCAAAAAAGAAATGTCAGGAATTTCTGGTGGACAAACAATGAATGGAGGGCACAGGTTGGGGAAATAAATTCTCTTTTGTTTATAAGAGCAAGCAATTCAGGCTTAAAAACCATTGGCCGTTCAGATGAAGGACACTCAGGATGGTCTTACAAAAAGCGTGTTTGCAGAAACATCTAACATGGGCAACAATTGCTCCTGTGATTTTAGGGTCACTGATTAAATTGTTGTGTGTAAATAAAGTTGTCTTTCGCAAAAGTACATTCTCAGAGAGCAAAATTCACTAAGCATAGCCCTATGTTATCCCAATCCAGCATGGAAGAGCACAGAGGCAGCAACAGATTGGAGGGAAACCTAATAGAAAACAGAACACAGGAACATAATTTAAGCTCATCATGAAACTTAATGGTAAGTGCTTTCAGTTTTCATCTGAAGAAGTAAAATGGTACATATTACTATTTTGTATTCACATCTTTATATATTCTTTTAGTTTCATTGTTATTAAATCACCAGTATATATTAGTAATAGTATATGTTACCCCTCGGCCACAGCTGCTGCTAATGTAAATATGAGCTATGAAAACATAAACACTCTTACATCTGAATATATTAACTCCTTGATTTTTGAAATGTCTGATTTCATTTCTTAGGAGAGAGCTGATGGGTGATCAGTGAAGAAAACTGTCTTGTCAAATCCTCTCCTTGCTCTTGTCTGATTTGTTCTAGATTATAGGGAAACCTATTTTCCAGGTTTCTCCCACTTTCTGGTGGCTGAGTTCATTCAACCAACATGTGGCATTAGCTAAAGATTAGGGGATGAGATGGAGAAGCAGCCTGGACATCTCTCCTGGCTTCTCTTATGTTGGCTGGCACTTTGAGGACCAACTCTGCATACTTCCAGGTCTGGCTTCTTCTGGCCAGCCTCTGTTCTGAGCAAAACCAAGATTCTGAAAAGCAGATGGTATCATATCCTCCCTTGGCCTTTTGACTCTAGGAGAGATACCAACTTCCTGCTGTTGTATGGGTCTGAGCTGCCTCAGTGTCCCTTGTTTGCTATTGTTGTTTATCTATCACCCATGTAGCTCCTCTCCTGTATTAAATCCCCTGTGTTTGTCATGGCTAGAGTGTGATCTATCTCATTGATTAGACATAGATTAGTACTCTGTTAATTTAGTTTAACATCTGTGATAGTTATTTAAAATAACAACTTGACTTAAGTAATACCTAGGGGACTGGTGAAGTGTTTGTTTTGGGTATGTCTATGAGGGTCTTTCAAGAAGGGATGGAGTGTATATTTGTGAACTAAATGGGGAAGATCTGCCCTCAGGATGGTGTGAACAATACAGTTTCTAAGGACATGGACAGACAAAATGTAAAGCAAATGTCTCTTTCTCTGTCTCTCTCTTTGTCTCTCTCTCTTTCTCTCTCTCTCTGTCTTTCTCTCTCTTTGTCTCTCTCTCTGTGTCTCTCTGTCTCTCTGTCTGTCTCTCTCTCTGTCTGTCTGTCTCTTTCTGTCTGTCTGTCTCTCTCTGTCTGTCTCTCCCTCCCTCCTTCTGTCCCTCTCCCCCATCAACCTCCCTCGAGCTGGTACACACCCCTCTTCTGGTCCTTGGGCATCAGAACTTCAAGCTCTCTGCACTTCATGTGCCATCACTTACGTTAGCAACCCCAAGGCTCAGGTCTTCGACCTCACTTAGAGTTAAAGCAGTTGTTTGCTTTCTTTTGAGGTCTTTAGACCTGTGCTGAGCAACATGATTGGAATCCTAAGCTTTTCAAGTTGCAAATGGTTTGTAGTAGAACTTTTTAGACTTCATAATTGTGTGAACCAATTCCCTTGATAAATTCCCCTATCATTTACCTATTTTTCTATGAATCTGTCCATCCATTCCATTTATCTATCCTCTTGGCTCTGCCTTTCTGTATCCCTGACTAATTCAACATTCTAGGGTTTTTTACACTACTATGATCTAAACTTATACTCAAGAGGATGCCGTAGTGGTTTGCCTTATTTAGCATTATTATTATTATTCTTTATTGCATTATGGAGTCTTCCAATTTCTCTACAAGAATGTGCTTTTCATGTAGAATGTCTAGGTTTGTTCATATTTTAAAAACCATGTATCTAACATGTGGCAAATTATTAAACCTTGAAAATCTAAAGACATTCCAAACTCCCTGTCTTCCAAACTAACGTCCCCAAGGCCATGTGCATTTTTTGCCCTTGTCTTTGACAATATATTTCCCCATCCAGTGCAAAATGTGCGTTTAACTCAGAGCATGTGTTCTGCTTCAGAGTAGCAGAAGAAGATTGTGGGTCAATCATTGGCATAGTACAGCAGAACACATACATAAATAAGATAAAATATTTGTGCATCAGCTCATGTGCAGTGAAAGCTGAAGTTTTGCAAATGGTCAGAGTGAGAAAACCTGTGGGGAAGCCATGCTGCTGAACAAAAGGGACCTTTGGTCAATCAAGTCTATTATTATTAAAATCTCAAAAAAAAAACAAAACAAAAGACTGTAGTAGAGCACAAGTAATAAGTATCTGTTGCAGGATTATGTAGAGCCATGGGCCACAAACAACTTTAGCAACCATTATATCAACAGAAAATCTATGTTGATTTGGGAAAACATAAAAACAAACTAATATCCATGAAATATGAATATTGCCTATTGGTACATATGGTAATTTAGAAAGGGTATAAATAAATATCTATTCTAAAGCTATTTTTTTTTTTTTGCTTCTGTGTTGTAGCATCAGTCACAGTATGAAGATTTATGAAGAGGTTTTGTTTCCAGGGCACCTAGGACAGGGCCTACTAGGGTGTTTCCTGAATGGCTGTCTCAGTTACTGGGAGGACCAGGTCAATGAAAGGGCCTGCATCAGTCAGGCTGCAAACTCTAACTTCAAAGGGAATGTTTTCTGTGCATGGGCTTCGAAGCGTCTCTACCCATCATGTTTGTGATCATGAGCACAGATTATTTTCACCTTCCTACGATAATAATAATTGTGGCACTGGTGAAATATTACGGAAAAAAATTCATTGAGAAAGTTTAGCTTCTGAGTTAGCACAGAATTAGCATGTGGCAACAGAGGAACTGAGTGCCAAGAAAGCTATTTATTCAACTTATCATTTGTTAAAATATGTAAGCATTCCTGGCAAGCCAGAATGTCATAGTGCACTTACTGGCTAGATGCAGAAGTTAGCACAGCTGGCCCTGGGCAGCCAGGAGCCCCCTGACTAGCACAGCACTATTTCTATAAACCTGATAAGATCATTCCTTCTCTTGCTTTTCTCAAATCCCAAGACTGAATCCTGTGGGCTGCTTCAGTGGGTGGCGGGATTTACAATTATTTAATCTCTGACTCTTGGTGACTGTGGAATGATAACTAGAAATATATCCCTCACTGTTCAGTATTACATTGCATTTGCATGAAGGCAGGGTAAAGTCTAGAAGTTATAGACAAAGCATTCTCATCTTGTGCTGGAAACTAGAAAGAGCAGGAGTGGAGTGAGAGAGATGAATGACTGGGATTTGTCACAATTCCTCTGCTCTCTGTGGTGGTCTTAGGCAATAGTCCCATATACGGAGATGAAAGGGGATGCACATTTCAGCTTTTTTTTTTTTTTTGCTTGTATTGCTTATACCAGAATATTGTCCCTGATGATGTTTTCTTCTCTATGTTGTTTTCAAAAGTTTCTGTTTCCTTCACCTGTTTCTACTATTTTAAGTTGTAACTAATAATCTTTCTAAAATCCTAGCTTTTGCCAGCATTCCTTGGTTGGCTTGAATAATCCTTTCACTTGTGGACTGAGCAGGTGCTCCTGCCCCTCCTGACTTGGAGAGTCAAGGTCCAGCTCTGGGACTGACGTTGCTGAGCACTCCCAGTCCTGCACTGAGTGTGTGTCTCTAATGTCATTCCATTAGAGAACTCTCTGTCCTTCATACCAGGGAAGATGCACTTTGCTGTAACTTTGGCTGACTAGCAATCCTGCTAATAGCCTCTTACTGCACGGAGACTATCTACAGCAGCATCTAAAAGTGCCCATCTATCCAATGCGGCCCAAGGAAGAGCAAATAGGGGAACTGAGAGAAGGATAAACACTTTGGTCTCCCAATGTAATTGCAGTTAAGTAAAGTAATTGATTGTCTGCAAAAGTGGTGGGCCTTCTCCTTTCAACCATTTCCACCCTGCACTCTCATAACTGCAGCAGCCCCTGGAAATGAGTACAAAGCTGAACACAGAATCTGACATCCTGACATTGTGACACTAAAGATGTAGAACATCGCATCACCAATATTATTAATCAAATCTGGCATTTAAATTTTTAAAAATCAGGCCAGTGTCTTGCAGTGTCTAAAGATATTTGTTATTATTCTTTTACATCAGTATAGCTAGTGCTACTTGGAAATGAATTTTCATAACAAAAGAAAATGCAGTTTCCTTAATTTTTAAAATAATTTACCTCATTGTCTGCATTGATCCTCACCATTTTTGAGGGTGGAAGAAAAATGTCCCCCAAAAGTTTTTAGGTAAATGCTTAGGATTTTAGTGCAGCCCTCTCTTGTCTAGTTTCTTGCCAAGATGGTACTTGAGGATAGCAGCGAGATGACTAATCCTCACCACCTACTGCCTTCTCTGGTCTTCCCAGAAAAGCAGTGTCCCACTGATCTTGCTGCAAAATAGGGCCCACAGTGTCATCTTGATTGGGGCAACATAAATTAAATCCTTTCCTTAGCATGTCTAACATCTTGATTTTGGCCTTGCTTGGCTCTCACCTGATCCTGATCAGAGTAAAGTCTTCTACACTGTTCCACACTATTCACCTTCCTGTGAACAGGAATCCAACGTTGTCATCAGAGGGTTTGTCTTCATGGGTCTTGTGAACATGATCTTGAGACATCTTGATCTTCTTCTGGGAGCTCCCAAAAGTTCCCTAAAACTGGAAATACAGTTTGAGGGTGAATGATGATGGTAATACTGGAGTTAAATGTTAGGACCAGAGAAAGGATATAAAACCAGCAATAATGTCCAGAGACCCATAAATGTCTTACTTGTAGGATAAGCCCGTTGGTAATTCCACAGTGCCACCTTTGTAACAGAGGCACTGAGAGTTTTCAGTGTGTACCTCTCAACTCTCATTGGAACAGACACTGCAAAGAATAGTAAATATCTCAGTCCTGCAATGTCAGGTCCTTTGACTCTCCATGGAGACTGCTTGTCTCTAGTCTTTCCTCGGATGAGATTTTCTTAGTCTGTTTGACTGCTGTGAAGTTGGCACCATGTAGGATATGAAACTTTTTACAAGGCAATTAATATTTTCCCAATCTATATCTGAATAAGTGACACAGAGGTTAACAACTCTGTGAACCTCAACTTTCCTCATTCTTGATCCCTCCATTCAGAGAAACTAGATACTGGGTTGTTATTTCTTCTCCACCTCTTTTTCTCTTATCTTCACTCCACATCCAGGGTTAGGCAAACCTTCCCAAGGCAACTTTCTGGTGCCAAGCTCTCATGCAAGTTAGCTAGGCATCCTTTTGGTAGCAAAAGAAGGATTCTAAAATCTAAAAGCACTTTTTTTTTTTTTAAGAAACCCCAGCTCCCAAGACAATTATCTCACTTTTACTTATGGTCTAATTTGAAACTGAAGTTGTACAATAAGTGCCTTGTTCTAGCTGAAGTTACCATTTCTGGAGTCTGTCCATTTCCTGAAGCTGAGAAGGACAGCAGATGAACACCTGCGGCAACTCACAATACCCTGATTTCAAAAGCAATGAAGAATGCACTGATTTATATAAGTCCTAAATGTGAGAAACATAATTTAAAACTTATGAAAGACAATAAAAATGAAATGTGTGCTACTGAGCTTTCTTTCACTATAATATCATACCTGAGAATTCATGTTTTAAAAGAAAAGACTTAATTTAGTTCACAATTTTAATAGTCTCATTGCTTTGGGCCTCTGCTGGGTGTGCAGGATGGCAATGGTGTGTAGTGCATGATGGAGGAAACTAACCAGGTCAGAGTCAGAAAGTGAAAGGGAAAGAGGAAGGTACAGGAGCCAGCAGTAGTCATTTTCCCACTGGTAGGACAGAATGTGTGATGCTTACAACTTAAAGAAGAGGTTTATTTTGACTCGTGCTGTAAGAGGCTTCAGTCCATCATTGGCTGGCTCCAAGGCAGAAATAGCATGGCAAAGGAGCATGCCAGAGGGATGTCATACAGCCACAGCCCCCAGGAAGCACAGAGAGCAGAGAAAAGCTGGGAACAAGAATACACACTTCATGGGCACACTCTCAGTGACCCACCTCTTCTGATCAGGTGCTACCTCTGGACACATGAAACTTTCAGTGGACATTTTTGTTCTAAACTGTCACATTCCACCTTGCTTCCAGTACGCATTTGTTGTCATCAGAGATTCAGAAGAGAAACAATACAATACAGGTCACTTAATTAAGAGATTATTTTGTAATAGTCCCCAGTCTTATCCAAAGAGAGTACAGGAAATCTGTCCACACACTAAAGACAAAAGAATCCCACATGAGGACCAGGATCCCACAACAATAGCCTGCATGAGTCCAGCTGAAGACCTAGAACTCATATCCATGCCCCATGAAAGTCTGTTCCATAGATTCGTACTTGGAAGGCCATAAGATCAGTAGTGGAAGCTAGAAAGTCTGTACCAATGGGATGAAGTATCTGAAGGATCTAGCAGGCTGAAGGATCTTCATTGGAGACAGGAAGCAATGTTCAATGTAAGAACTATAGTTCTCCCCAAATATACCAAGTCATCTTCATCAACAACAAAATTCTGAGCTCCTCAGGCGATGAGAACATTCAAGTCCATATCAGGGAAGCCAGCAAAAAAGACTTCTCCAGGTGCATTATGCAATGCACCATCTTCCCAGGTGGAGCCAGGAAGCAATGCTCAAAGTAAGGATCAGAGTTCTCCCATAGCGAACTTCCGCCATTCCCAGTGGTGACCAGGTCCTGAGTACCTCCAGTGGTGAAAACAGCTAAGTTCATCAGGAAAGTCACCATAACAAGCTCCTCCAAGAGAGTCAACAGCTAAAGGAAAAACCAAGAACTCCCTAACAGCTTCTATTCTCCAGTTCTTCCTCTTACACTGCAAGCAGAATTCCTCATGTGAGCCTCCTATCCCTGGTACCATACTGGTTCAGTTCAAATGAGTGTTACAATTGACCACCAGTTGTCAATCCACCGCACAACTTCACTATGTAATGTGCAATTAGGCTACCTCTAAGAGGCAACAAAAGTCTTAACACTTCCAACATGGATGAAAAAAATCTAGGTTCAAATTCTCTGAGACTCAAAGCAAAATCCTAACTATGAGTCCCTGAAAAAATTCAAAATGAAAGTTAAATATTTCCAGTATGTGATGTAACAGAGAAAATATTCCCATTCCATAATAGAAAAATAGGGGAAGATAAAGGCATTGGACCAAAGCAAGAACAAAACTGAGTAAGGCAAACATTTAACCTGCAGCTCTACATTCAGTACCTAGGGAGGTTGTAGCAAAATGTGTGCTCCAAAGGGCTTGGGTAATCTCAACCCTTGATTAAGCTTTGCCATTTGCAGCCTAGATGCTCTCTCTCGGACATGAGAACTGGCTATGCTGAAATGATGCCATGCTGTCCTTAAACAGGAAGGAAGGTTTGTGCTTTCATTTTCTGGGTTGCTTTGGAAATTCTTACTGTATGTCAATTATGGTAGCTTCCCTAAAGCCTAAAAGGGACTTTATTCGAAAGTTCAATATATATCTTTGGTTTCCCAGTGAAGAAAGTCAGTGTGGATACCCCAGGTCTAGCTGTCATTCTGTATCAAAAGAATTGCATCTGGAGGCTTTGTGTGGTAGGAATACCCAGAGGAGCTCATAAAGTGCCTAGTGTGTTTACAACTCATGGTAGGCGTATTCTTCATTCAGGTGTCACTATTGACATACTGCAAATATGTTGGTCAAATACAACTTGATTTTACTATGGAGTCTCAACTCCTACATCTCCAACTTCTACAGTGGAGGTATTGTAAACTAAGGCTAGAAACCAGTGGGTGAGTGAGAGGAGATGAAGTTAGGGAAGAAATGATAATTTCATGGTTCTTTTCCTACAAGGTGAACTTGTTAGGTTATTTTATCAAAACATATAAGATAAAAAGAGATTTCCAATATAAGATAAACAAATAAGTATTATCATTCACCAAAAGCAGAGACATAAAACATAGTAAATGGAAGAACTGGAGAAATGGAGTGCACAGCAAAAGGGTATCTTAGTTTGCTTCCATAAGAACAGGTCCTAAGACAAAAATTCAAGTACAACTAATTAACTTTGGAGGTGAAGAAAATAGTAGGAGGAGAGTGAGAACGTGAGGTAGGGAAGGGAGAAGAAGGCAGCAAATGGGACTCATTAGATCAAGTTCATAGCCACTGTGTGCAAATGAAACTCAGTACCTCTGGGGAATCACTAGCAACCAATGTGGAACAAATGAGTTAGAATTAAAACAGAAGAGGGTGAAGGGTATAAACACTCTATTAAGCATTCCTCCTGCCCTCGGAGAACGTTAGCTCAGTATTTCCTCCCTTGATTTTGGCAGCAGTATGGGCTTGAGGATGAGCAGGATGCAGGTAAAGAAACATAGGGATTGACAACTGGCTTGGGTACAGTTCCTTTAAGACTGAGGAAAGACATGGGCACAGAGACCGAGGCCTGCCTATAACTCCTACAGTAGATTAACGTCCTCAGAGAGATGCAAGAAGGAACTGCGTTCACATACTTATAAAAATAACATCAAGTAGAAGATTTGGAATTAGCAGTAAAGAAAATATAAATGAACAATAATTTAGGATTAAGATAGAGAGGAAAAGAGGCAAAGATTAAGTTATTTTCTCAGAAAATAATGGAGGAGTACCATAAGACAGAAGTTGGTAGTTTAACTTCTTCTTTGCCTATTCTTATTCCTTTTATTTCTCCCTCTTTTCTAATGGCTGTAGCTAATGATTCCAGAACTATATTGAATAGGAGGGGTGGGAGAGGACATCCTTGTCTTGTACCAGATCTGACAGTAAAAGATTTCAGTGTTTCCCTATTTAGAATTATGTTAGCTGCTGGGTTGTCACAGATGGCTTTTATCAGATTGAAGTAGAGGCCTTCTATTCCAATTTTCTGTAGGACTTTGAACATGAATGAGTGTTGGACTTTGTCAAAAGCTTTTTCTGCATCAACTGAGATGATCATGTGGTTTTCAGATTTCAGTCTATTAATATAGTGTATTGCATTTATAGGGTTTTAAATATTGAACCATCCTTGGGATGAGTCCCTGGTGCTTTGGCTTATACAGTTATATCTCCCTGTTTAGCTTCTTACTTCTTGGCCACCATGACATGAGCAGCTTTCTTCTGTCCAGGTCCTTCTACTGTGCAGTGAGGGAATCCCCTAAAAATTGTAAGCCAAGATAAACCTTCACTCCTTTATGTTGTGAGTATTGGGTATTATGTCCTACCAACAAAACTAAGACACAGAGCAGCGAATACCTCCAGCATGGTAATTTCAAGTTAATGAAATGCTAGAGCAAAATTTAAGGTTAATGAAGAGAGACAATTAATTATTCAACCATGTTATTATAATAATTAGCAATCTAGAAAACAATATATTGAATTACCAACTAGTGCCATATTTCAAAATAAATCTAAATTAAAAAATTTAAGACTATAAAATATTAAACATAAGGTCTTTTGTCATTTTTTCTCAATTGATTTTGACAAGAATGGAAAAACAATCCTGTGAAAAAATAATCTTTTAAATAAATGACACTGACACAACCAGATATTTACTATTAGAGATGAATTTTGACCCCAATTTCAAAGTGCATACAGAAATTACTGAAAATGAATAAGATGTGTAAATGTAAAAACTAAAATTACAAACTTCCTGGACCTCATGGGAGGAAATTATAATCTTAGGCTTGATGACAAATTCTTACATGTTATACCCAAAGTATGAGTGGCACACTAAAAGAAAACAAGACTTCTGAAACATTGGACTGCATCAAAATCTAAAAATTTTGTACATCAAAAGGTACTGTCAAGAAAATGAAGCCAGCCAGCCATGGTGGTGTGCATCCTTGATTCCATAACTCAGGGCACCTAAGCCAGGTACATGGCAAGTCTGAGAAGAGCCTGGGCAAACCCATGACTTTAATAAGACCTCATCTCAGGATAAAGTAGAGACTTAGCACACTATGAAGCCTTGAGTTCAATCCCTAGTAGGGAGAGAGAGAGAGAGATGGAGGGATAGAGAGAGAACAACATATCACAACCCACTGAATGGTAGGCAACATCTGTAAATTGTATGTAATAATGATATTATATCAAAAACTCTTATAACTTCATAATAAAAGGTAGATTACTCATCAAAAATGGGCAAATAAACTTTTCAGAAAAGATACACAAATGATTAGTAAGCTCAAGAAAAAAATCTGGGACACCATTGAATTATTGGAAAACAAATCAAAATTACAATTAGATATTTTGGACCCACTGGGATGACTAAAATCACAAAGTCAAATAAGTGTCACGGGGATGTGGAGAAACTGGAATCCTTATATGTGGGAGACACGATAGTCCCGGAGCCTCCATTGTCTTATGGAAATAGATTTCTCTTCCGGCAAAGCTGCCACGTCATGACTTCCTGCCGCATACCCCCCCAGCAGATCACATGAGTACCTCTAGCCTATAAGACTGCCTTAGTACGCCCACGTCATCAGTGACGCTGACTTCCTCTTCCTCTGCTATAAAACCCGTGTCGCTTCCTTGAATAAATGAGACTTGATCAGAATCCTGTCTTGTCTCCATTTCTCACGTCTCCTGTCCTTTGTCCCCTCTTTCATTCCCACTCCTCTCCCAGGTGACCCTCGTTGACTGACCTGCTGGACGGGACACTTATATACTGTTGGTAGGAGTATGAAGTGGCGCAACTACTTGAGAACATAGTCTGGCTGCTAAGACCTCAAAAAGTTACAAATTAAGCCAGCATTCAACCCAGTGTTTCTAGGATGTAGCCAAGAAAAATAAATATGTCCATGAAAAATGTGTACTCAAATTTCCATAATAGTATTACTCATAATAAGATAACAATACTGATACATGGCACAGTGTTGAGAATTAAAATATAATTTGAGAAAAAAATATTACCCAACAGGAATGAATATAGATTGCTAAATGATTCTTACTTAATGTGATGTATTAGTGTTGGGAATTAAACTATAATTTGAGGAAAACAAATATCCAAAGTAAAAAGGGATTAATAACAGCAGTGTGTCTTTTACTGTAATAAAGGTTTTTAAAAATATATGTATTCATTGTATTATTTATCACACCACATATAGATTGAATACCCCTTATCTGGACTGCTTCAGATCAGAGTTATTTTGTATATCAGATTGTTTCCAATTTTGGAATATTTACATATTCATAATGAGATATCTTGGGGATAAGGACCGAAGGCTAAATACTAACTTCATTTGTTTCATATACACTGCATGCCCATGGCCTAGAGGGAATTTTACTTAGAAGTTTTAGAGTTCCTGTATTTTGACTACTTCTTATCACAGAAGGTCAGACGTGAAATTTTCCCCTGGTGTATCATGACTAGAACTCACAAAGTCTCAGCTTTTGAAACATTTGAGATTTTTGGATTAGGTATGCCCAGCCTATATTAAATAATCATTGAATTGCATACTATAATGAGTGAATTATAATGTATGTGAACCTTATCTCAATAATGGTTTAGCAAAAATAAAACTAGGAGTCTATTTCTGTAATTTTGAAGTATAGAAAGCTTTGCTAAGTACATAAACCACAGAAGTTAAGAACAGCTTGATAAATCAACATTCAAAATCTATGTTTGGTAAGAGACACAAAGTTATAAAAAGAAAAAGGGTAGGCTAGGAGAATGTGTGTGTGTGTGTGTGTGTGTATACTTAAATATGTGTATATAATACAGAATTAATATACAGGATATTTAGTGCACTTTTACAGCTACTGAGACCAAATCTCAAGCACCTAATAAGTTACTTTGACGTGAGGATAAAAGAACTAAGCGGGAAGGTACTGGCGCCCATGTGGGCTTCACAAGAGAGATGGAAAGGGTTGGAGCAAGAGAGGCCTGGCTGGAGGATGAACCAACTGGAACTGAGTGAAATAAAGAATTTCATGCCTTGAGCCTGGCTGGATGTTCTGGTTCCTGAAATAAGGCTGAGACTGGAAGAAATTAACTCACTTTCACTTTCTGTTGCTTATTGGAAACACGAAGGGATTTTCTGAGCTTTCCCCCGAAGAGGGAAGAGGGATGACGGAGGGAATAGGAGGGCAACACCAGAGCCCCAGATGGGCTTTGGACAGGAAGTTTGAGCATGGGTAAAGTTGTTTGCTTCTTAGTGTTTGTTCTACTTCTAATCTGGGGAAAAGAACTCCATCTCAGTAATTAGCAGGAAAGCTAAGTGACAATGACCCAATTATTCCATGAAACTGGACAAAGATCTTAAAAGCTCGGCAAAGGTGTGAAAAAAATACTTTTGTAGAGATGGTAATAGGACTTGATGAATACTGTTTGCAAGTCAATATGGTAGTCTTTAACCAAGTAATTATGAGTCTATTACAATAATATTATTACAAAGAAAAAAGACGAAAAAACAAAATTTCCTAAATAAAGGAATGTTAACTGCATTTGGGAGGTGTTAATGCAAAATCCCTGTAACAACAATGAAGAGGGAGATGTACCACTGCCAATCTTAAAGCATCTCTTAAATGAACTATTAGGTCAAAAACCAAGTCAGTTTTGGTAAAATGTAGACAAATGGCTTTCTTTCTTTCTTTCTTTTTTTTTTTTTTTTTTTATCTCCATCTGTATCAAAGAAAGTGTCCAGGAATAGAAAATATATTGAGTGCTTTCTTCTCCTGCAGAAAGGAATGCTAAGAGTAAAAGACAGTGAATTTTCAGTTTCCCTTCAGATTGTTCAGCAGAAGTATGATGACAGCCACAAATTCATAGCATTTATTTAAAATTTTTCTCATAGTCACATTAGAAAAAGAGAGACATGGGTGTTAATTATAAAGATATGTACTTCTTTCTTTGTTTTGTTTTAAATGTATCTTAATATATTTTAGTGAAGGGACTATAGGGTCGCACTACACAGATCAGATTCATAGGGATCCTCCTGTTTTCGGCCTCCCAAGTGCTGGGATTACAGGTTCACACCACCAACCCACTCTCAGTCACCCTCTCAGCACATCCAGGGGGTAGAGGCAGAGCTGACACTCCACACCAAGGTTTGAACCCAGGTCCTACACCTGTCTAAGCAGGCACTTTAGGCCGCTGTGTTATTTGGCCAGCCCTATAAAGGTGTGTACTTCTAATGTACTGTATACAGCATATTATCATTTCAACATATATGTGTGAAGTGATTATTGTGATTTAATTTTTTTTTCATGTAGAGACTGAATGCCAAATGTATGCTAGTGTTATAGCACTTCTTAATTTGGAGTGCCATGTTTCATGTGCAACTTGTGTATACCTTTTGATTATTTTTCCATTCCTTTTCTTATTAAAAAAAACTTAAAATCTCCAAATTTGTGCAAGAAGCAGAACGCTTAAACTGTTCCTAAGGGGGGAAATATATATATATATATATATATATATATATATATATATATGACATCCTTGAAGCCCTAGCACCTGCCTGCCACCCAGCATTTGCCTGAAGCAGTGTTTCTTCTCTCCTGGACTCTGCCCATCATTGTTTCTGCTGGGGGCTGGTGAAGGCTGAAAGGTGGGTGGGGCAGCAGTGGGCTGGTCTGACCTTCTGGAACTATGACTCTGACAGTTAGTTCCTCAGGGGTTTCGGCAGCTCTCTCTGGTCTCAAGGTCTTGACTTCCTCTGCCCAGGCGTAGTCATATCCTTCTACCTGGCTGACGACTTCCAAGCTTAAGAACTATCTCTGGAAGCAACAAAACTCAAATCCCATGTCACCTGACCCTTTCAACTTGTCCCTGCCTGCTCTTCTTTGTGTTGTACTGATATATGCACTTACAACTGTTTCAGCTTTCATTGACAATATACCTGTCCCAAGTTCCTGGGGCCTTTGGAATCTTGGCATTGCACGGTCAGGCTGCTTTCCATCTTTTTCACACTTGGACTTCTCAAAAGCTTCAGTCCTGTCACCCAATTAGCACAGTCACAGGATCCCCTTGAGGTTCCCACTGTCTATACCCTGGGTTGTACATTATAGCACTTGCTACACTGTGTCGTTTTCCACACACAACAACATTTTACTCCACCAGCGGCAGTTCCCATATTGCATTCAGAAATCTCCAAAACTAGAATTCTTTTGCTATGCATAGGATAATTGACTCCCTGGACAGAAATAAGATAAATTATTCTCCCCTCAGTGATCCCTCACTCCTGTTAATCTCCAACTTGACCAAAATTAAAATTAAATTTGAGAGAAGCCCAGAATAACTATTCAGACTCGAGAGAAAATCTGGATTTGAGCAATATATGCCCAGAAGTGAGGAACCCTAATGCTAGTTTCAGTGTCTTGTGAGTCCGTTCATCCTGTATCTCCCTTAGGCACCTAGAGTTGGGTAGCACTGTCTTGGTGACTATCACTCTATCTCAGTGGTCTTTTTCCAGCTGTCCACATATCGATTCTTAATTGTTTACTGTATTTACTTCTCCTGGTATCTGGGGAACCCTAAGAATTTGCTAGACCAAATTTTGGGCTAGAGAATTTTATAGAGAGGCGGCCCTTTGAAGAGGCCTATTCCACTGGGACTCATGATGAAAAGGTGCTAATCTTGGGAATAAGGTGGGGAACCTCATAGCACCCCCTAGCCCTACATGAAGACCCCATGGTTGCTTATGAAGCAGCACAGGAAATAAAACATTTCAAATGCTTATTCAGCTGAGTTGAGGCTCAACCGCTATTAACAAGAGCACCACTTATTCTACAACTACTATTAATGAAAACATCTAAATTCATGTCTCAATTTCACCTCGAGTCCTTAAAGGTGAGGTTTTCTTCCATGCTGTTTTGGTCCAGTTCCAAGCAGGTCCTGGAAAGGCAGTGAGTGTTCTTAAAGCACTTGTTGGATAAGAGAGATGAATAAAGAAAATCACAGTGACAACAGAAACCAATGTGTTAGGAATCCTATTTCTAGACTAGTGAATGCCACTTAATGCATTTGATATCTTTACTCATCTGTTTGTTTTCTAGGCATAAAAAGGACAAAAATCAATAAATAAGTCTATAGATTTCTTATTTATTTTGGCAAAGTATTATGATATGTAATATTTATACTTGTCAAAATTATCACAAATGGTATATTTCTAATGTTTTATGAAAACAGTTACTAATAATGTTGATGCTTTGTACTCAATTAGTAATTTTTCTGAGAAAATTTCAAAAGTATTCAAGGAATTTTCTGAAGCAAATTCATATTGTATTTAGAATCTTATTTCAAGAGTGCTATGAGCTGGGGAGATAGCTCAGTAGAATAAGAGCTTGCCTGGGCCTGAGTTCAATCCCCAGTTCTGCCAAAAAAAAAAAAAAAAAAAAAAAAAAAAAAAAAAGCACTCTTAAGGGCTTGCAAGATAGTGCAGTGGATTAAGTGTCTGCTTAGGCAAGTGCAGGAACTGGGGTTTGATCCCCAGCACTACATGCTGTGCTGGCCCCACCCCTGGGTGCACTGAGACAGGCACTGAGCTGGTCACTGAGGGTGTGGTGACACACGTCTGTAATCCCAGTGCTAAGGAGGCTGTAAACAGGTGGATCACTATGAGCCCAAGCTGTATAGTTAGACCCTGTACCAAACATATTTAAAAAAGAAGAGTGCTTGTAGATGTTATTAATTCCTTTACAAGTTCATTTATTTTAAAATCTTCCTAGTTCTTCTCACCAGCATTCCATGAAATAAT
This sequence comes from Ctenomys sociabilis, assembly GCA_004027165.1. Classification (NCBI taxonomy): domain Eukaryota; kingdom Metazoa; phylum Chordata; class Mammalia; order Rodentia; family Ctenomyidae; genus Ctenomys; species Ctenomys sociabilis. The sequence continues at coordinate 61,284 of PVKA01008603.1, forward strand.
CTCCCATCTTTCTGAAAACTATATCCCTCATATACATACCTTGGTACACTTTATACTCTATTATAGATTAGTCAATGCTTCCAGCTGAATGTTAGTTTAAAATAGCTCTTAAAACATATGATCATGTCAGTTAGAAATACCAATTTACATTCTGAATGAAGCAAATGTTGTACTTACATTGAGAAGCGGGGTCCATTACACACACTGGATCTAAGCCTGTAGCTGTGATTAAGTTTTAGACACAAAGTTGTTATCAGCTATAACTGGGAGTTTTAATTATAGAAGTTCTCATAATTCTGGTAAATGGTTTGCAAGTAAGAACTTCTGGTCTAGTGAATCTAGAAATATGTATGATCATGATATATATCTAGATACCATTATATATATATATATATATATATATATATATATATATATATATATATGATATGTACATTGGTACATAGATATATTTACTACATGTAGATATGTACATTGGTATATAAAGATATATACCTATATAACTAGATGTATAAAGATACATCTACATCTATATCTATCTATATCTATATTTCCAATTAACTTACCACATAATATATGTGTAAGCATGATTTTCTAAGAGATTCCAGCTAGATGTCAAAGTTCAGCTCTTATTTATTCAATTTGGAATATGAAACAATATTTGGAACTGAAATTATTATATGCATACTAAGCATTATTTTATATTAGTCCTCGTGAGGTTTAACATGAGATAAAAAGAATAAGGACTCAGTTGTAGCAAGAGAAACTTGGTTAAATGGCCAACAGGTTATTATTATTTTTTCTTGCTGTGATGATTAATCAAATCAAAGCATGTGGTGCATAAATCACTTTAAAAACATTGGCTCTCCTCTAGAAGTTGCAATAATTGTGAGTACAAATATTTAAATTAAAAAGAAAGATGTAGCCAGTCATTCTGATGTGTTTGCATAATGCTAAAACATATGAAATGTTGGAAAAGATTATGGTGACTAATTGGCTAAAATATATGGAGTGAATTTTTCAAACCAGATGCTTTGTTACTATGACTTTTATGATTATTAGTCGTCATTCACATTCCTTCCTGAGGTTTTTAGGCTAATAAAACTTATTTTTTTCTTATGTTTCCAAATCTAAAATTTTAACTTTATTGAGAAGCTTTATTTCAAGTAGAGAAAGAACTAAATTATTCAGGTGACATATTTACTCAACAGTGATAAGAATAAAACATTTTTATTGAGGAATTACTGTCATTATTTCCACATCTACATTGATGTATTAATGTTATAGCACATCACACATTCACGTTTATGAAGGGGTGTGCCATTATGAATTATCTGGCTTATGAATTAGCTTGTAAAAATAATCCAATTGCTATTGAAACTGTAATACCTCATGGAATTTACTCTGCTTGTTTGTTTTGACAAGTGAGGTTTAGTTTTATGATAATATTACAGAGCACACAAGTAAATGCCCTATAGTCTGTTTTGTAAAGGTAATAAAGCCTTAGTGATCTGTAATCTTACTGCTGCTTCCAGATATTAAATCTTTGCTCGAGAGTAGAGTAAGATTGCTGGCACATTCAAGAGAAGTCTCAGCCCCTGTGAAAATGATAAGAACCTCACTACAGATATTGTTTCAATAAATTTATCCCGGTCATTAGCTCAGTGGGCTAAAGTAAACACTTTGAGAGATAAGGATCTTACTGAACAATAACAACAAATGTTTGTTGAGGATGTCACTTGCATCCTAGGCACTGGCCAGCCTTGGAAGCACAGCAGTGCCCGGAAGCACTTCCTTCGTGCTTACTTCTAATAAGGACCTCCAAAGAAAATGCCGTGAAAAGGCAGAGTCCAGGCCACTGCCACATCCACCTTGGGCTAAGGTGGCACTCCTAAGCTATGTTCCTACCGGGAGCAAAGGTAGTCTTCTCACGACACAAGTCATATCTTGTCACTTCTGTGGTTACACAAAACAAAACAACAAGATACACAAAAACCTCAAGAAAACATCCCCTAAAGCTGTTGCTAGGGCCAAGAAGACCTCTACCCATATTACAAACTTCCCCTAAAATCGACCTCTTCTACAGCCTTCTGCTTTCACCCCTGGGTTTGGTTGTGCTATATCTTTTCAGCACAATGAGTTTCCTGCCATTCAACCGAATACCAAGTTATCTCCCATATTTTTAAGACTTCTTAAAGGAGCCTTATCTGATCATTCTACTCAAAGTAGTTTCCCCAGAATGTGTTTTCTGCTTCAGCCATGGTATACTTCCTTAATACAACTTACAGCATTACTGTTTGGTGTTTTTCTGATTCTTCTTGTATTTTTATATGTGTTTACTCCGATGCAATCTCCAAGCAGGTAAGAAACATGTCTTGTTTCATGTTATATATTTCTAGTGCCTACTACTATGCAAAGAACTTAGTTGATGTACAATAACTTTTATTTACTGGCTCCATCTGAATGACTGAGAGAATATGAAGGAAGTGGGTTTACGTATACCAAATCCGTCCCCGATAGTTCATACTCCTGATCACATGACAGAAGACTCACTCTTCTGTTTACTTCTGCTCACTTCAACACACCATACACATACACACACACACACACACACACACACACACACACACACACACACACACACCACACACACAGAGGACTGCATCAAGTAGCCCTGTTCTTTGCTAGCATACCTTCAATTTCACCTTTACATTTTGCATCTTTTAGTACCCTGGGTACCATTCCTTTAACAGCTTCCCTGCTAGAGATAATGAGCATCACAAGGCAAAAACCATATAAATTTGATTCATGCTTGTGTCTACATAGCTAGCACAAAGTTACAAGGCCTTGAAAGTTATAAGACCTCAGTAGAACTTTCCTGAATGAATAAGCAAATGAATGAGAGGAAGGAATTCAAGCAGTGTACTGAATTTCTGTTAGGATTTTCTAGGTGTCTACATGTCCATATGAGCACTGCAGACTTGACTATAGTAGAATTTAATCAGAGGAGAATGCCTCTCCATTATACCTATTACAGTCCCAAATATCTGAAGTGCTCAAGGGATGTATATTTTTTTCTCAAATGTTTGCAGAAGTAACCAGAAGCTAACTAGAAGCTTCTTGTCTGGTTTAATTATTGGTTTCTAATATAGGTAATCATTATAACTTCCTTAGCAAGGAAAACATGATTGCTGTAATTTAATTTTTACTGAAAGGCCTGCACAGGGGTGTTAAATGGTAAAAGTGGGTGAGAAGCCCAGTGAATTGAGTGGGTTTGGGATAAGGATTAGGCAAGACCTGCCTTATCTAGAGATAGTCAAAATGAATTAAACAAAAAGCCCGAGGCAGTACATAGCATCAAAACAGATGTGCCGCAAGTTTCTATGGATGAATGAAAGCATAACAAAAGTATGGTACTTATATGCAATGAAATATTACTCAGCCTTAAAAAGAAAGGAAATTCGGACACATGCTGCACTGCAGGTGAGGTTTGAGGACATTATGCTCCGTAAAGTAAGCCATTTGAAAAGCACAAATAACTGTACTATCTCATTTATGAATGGAATCCTTCATTTGTGTGGCCCTTAAAGTAGTCAAACTTATAGAGATGGAAGGTGGAATGAGGGCTACCAGTGTCAGGAACGGGGGTTTGGTGGGCAGAATGCCAGCTTTGCAAGATGAGCAGAGTGCTGGAGATGCTGACAGCAATGGCTGCTCAACCGTGTGAAGGTACTTAATGCTGCTGAACTGTGTACTCAAAGCGCTTCATCCAGTGACTTTTGTGATATATTCTTTTCCACACTTACGAGAAATAAACAAGCACAAGGAACGTACACATGACAAAGGGGCAGTTGGAAGTTGGGATCACCATGGTGTCCTTTCTTGCTGGCCATTTGAATGTGCTGAGCTGGAGACACTGCCCCTTCACTGTTTTACACAACTGTGAGATGAGCAGCTGGGCAGAGGCAGGCACGCTGCTAGGCAAAAAAAAAAAAAAAAAAAGGGGGCTGGGCTTTGCTTTCCAGTTCAGATCCTCAACTGGATAAACACGATAAACAATGGAGGAGCCAGGAGGAGCACAGTGCTCACCAAGTAAAACATATTCTAGATTTTGGCTGGATACATTTAACATTTACATTTACTGGTAAAAGTATCTTCTTTCTCTCCTTCACACTCATGCATATGCACACATGCATACCCTTATTACCTTTGGGCTCTGTGCTGGTGAGCCCACCTTATGGTAAGTAGTTCCAATTGTGGCTATGTTGATGTTTTGCAACACATGTCTTCTTGTTTTGGTTATAGAAAATAAAACACATGAATAATAAATTGAAGTGTGTAGTAATATAACTAAATCACATTTATGTGATGCTCTTTGTTTTGCAAATTAAAATGCATAAACAGCTGAATCCTTTTGTCTTTATTAAACAGTTTGCTGGATCGCCTCAACTTGGAGAATGCACATAAATATTCAAACTGAGGTTTTCACTCTGAGGCAATTTTGACATTTCCATTTCCTCGGTGCTTTATGTAAGAAAAATTAACCACATGTGACCAAAATATTATTATTTATATTTATATTGGTGATTTTTCCAGTTACATACCTAGCAAGTAGATTATTTTACTAAGTCTTTCTAAATGAAAATATTGGGAATACACACTTCAATATTTCATATTAACTACTTAGAGAACTAATAATAAAGTATTTATAGAAAGATGAAGTGACCATTAGCTCAAATAGTCCCACTGACAGTGCTATGGCTCTCTGGCTTTTGTATAGCTTTCAGGTGTTCTGAGTATGAAGAGCTTTAAGTTGCACAGAAGTCAGTTCACACTAGCTACCCCCTCAGATGGTCTCTGCTGGGTACGCAAGCAGGCTTGACAGGAATTCAGCAGCCTGACATATACGGCTGCAGGAGCAGAATGGGCCGTGCTCCAAACCTCCTTGCAACCTGTCTCAGTTACTTTTCAGTCATAGCTGGAACAAAATACCTGACACCCAAAATGAAGGAGGGAAAGGTTTATTTAGTTCTGTTTGTGGAGGTTTCAGTCTATACTTGGCTGGCTCCCAGGAAGAGTGGCACCTGGCAGAGAGCAGCAGTTCATGGCAGCAGGAAACAGAGAGGAACAGAAGGAAGGGCAGCAGCTGAGGCTTCTAGCCAGCCTCGCCCCCTCCTTATAAGCAAGCTACCCTGGTGCTGGGGGTGTTAGAACTCACACAGTGTCCATGCCCTACTCTCTCCAAGGATGAGGTTGTTTACAAACTAAGAATCCTGGCTCTCTGCTGAGTCACTTGATTAAACTTCTAAACTTCTCAAGTTGGCATAATGTATCAACCAGTACACAACCCAAATGAATTCCTGGGGGACAGTACTTTTATGATCCCACTTCTCAAGGAAGACCTTTGTTTCCTTAAAGGTGAGCATGAAGAAAGGAGTCACAGGTATGGGACCAAAGTGGGGACCTGCACAGGGCCTGCAGCATGGGACCAGAATGGCATGGTGTGGCATGGAGGAGGAGGAAGGCAGGAGGTTCAGCAGCAGAGAGGCGATGTTCTGGGCTTCTGCCAGACTCGTCACATCAGCAAGCACAATCCTGGTCAAATCCTGGCTTCATCCCCTGAGAAAAACATGACAAGGAGGCTTCCTTCCAGTAACTCACGAGGAAGCAAGGACATAGCTTGTAGAGGAGAAAGTCCTCTGTCAATGCTTTTTGGACCTCAGAGTCTGCCTCATTCTACTCTGTTACTTGCATTGGAGGTAAAGAGCTTCCTTACAATTCTTCGCCAACCTCTCATCATTTTTATTGCAAACCTTTTCGAGCCTTGAGTCTCTCCTGGTTTCCAGCCTCCCATAAGGGATGAGCTCCTGGATGGTCTCAAAGAGCACCACTGTCTACAAAGCACAATTCAGAGATGACACAGAGAAAGTGAGAGGTTCGATTATTAACATAGAAAAGGCACCTACATCCAGGAAACAAAGAAATACAATCCCATAAATCGGATACTTCCAACCACTGTGTATCAGTATTTCCATGCATTAGAATAAATTCTATTTTCTGGGATTCTTATGATGATAGATAAAATTCTCCCCTGCCACCAGCCCTCTTTTGAGAAAGTCGAAGGGCAACTTTTGACCTGATGTTGTTAACCTATTATTACAGAAAATTTTATTGTACCATGCTCAGTCATTGCATGCTAAGTTATAGTTCCTTACAACTTTGTCGCATTCTGTCTGTCTGTACATAAATAAGTATAAATATGCATATAGAAAGATACTATTTATTTTGCCTGCAATGACTAAATTTTAGGCTCTATGGGTTTACATTTTCTTGAGCTTAATCTTGCCTTAATGTATTTTTGTTTGCCTGAATGAGTTATCTCTAGTCCTTGCTTGAATCTGTTCATTAAGATTTCATAAAGTCAGCTCTTGATGAATTCACAAACCAGAACTGCAACTTTCCCCCTATTTTTTTTTTTTTTTTTTTTTTTTTTTTTTTTTTTGTATTAAAAAGCGCAGCACCAGCTTTTCATACTGGTAGATGGTGGAGATAAATCCTCCCGTGCCAACTTATCACCTGGGGATGACAGAGCTCCTGCTGCATTTCCAGGGGTCTTTTGTGATGGGAAGCGTTCTGAGTGAAACAAATGGGTGATTTACTGTGCAGCAGACTAAGAAGTGACTTTTAAAATGGGAAACATTACAGCACAACATCTTTGCAAAGATTTTTTTTTTGGTGTATTTTTTTTTTTGTTTTCTTTTTGAGATTTTAGCAGTTGATGTCAAAACTGAAAATCCTAAGCACAGGTTTCTTTCAAGGATAAAGTTGGCGGAAGTAGGAGGGAAACCATCCCCAGGGAGTTTTGGAGGATGTGGTCCAGCACTGCTCTTGTTCCTGTTGAGCAGTTATTTCCAGATATTTCCTCACGGAAGGTAATAAAAGCAGAGAGATCATATTGGGAGGATCACAGGAATTGCTTTGTTTTGTCTGTGGCTCTCTGAGCTAAAGTGAAAGCACAAGATTTAAGAGTAGGATATTGTCACAATGGCCTCTATGCACTATCAGATTGTGGTGAGGGGAACTAATTTCCATTACGTAAGATTAAGAAAGCTGTGGAAGGCCAGGATAGCCATGAAGACTGTCTGTCTTGATCTCCGAGGTCAGTGTTCAGGACTTGGCACAAAGTACCAGGTGGGTAGCAGTACAATCCAAGACTAGTGAAGGAGTGTGGGGGTGAGTAGGATGAAATGACCTGAAGACTTCTTCTTTTTCTTATAATTTCTGGTAAACATTTTTATACAGCCAATACAAACATACAATTTGTATTGTATATAATTATGAATTATATTAATTCACAATTGTGTATTACCTGCCTGAACAAATATCCAGGATTAGATATTATATAGACTTCTAAATATGTAAACTTATCCCTTCATGGAAGCTTATATTGTCACCATTTGACTTTGAGGAAACAAGATCTAGGATACAAGCTGGGTAAGTGACAGGCACAGGTTGTGAACTTGGAACTTCCTGATTTCCAAGAGTCTATACTATCCTAAGAGGAAGGGTACCAGCTGCACATCTGGAACAGAGATACCTGAGGGGGAAGTTCATCTATCTCTTGTGAAACAGATGGGGTGAGTAGGAAGCAATGTTTTCTTTCACAAAGTCATCTAAGGACCCAGGCTGGTCCAGAGGCTATCCTGTTCTCTAGCAGCAGCCAGTGTCCCCAGATGATGACCAAGGAGTCCGATACACCAGTCAATTTCACTTTCCTCTCACTGCTGAAAGTGTCACTAGGTATCTCTCACATCACCAGGTATTTGCTGGTATGCAGAGGCCCTGTACTTTGTTGTTTGGTGGTATGACAGCAAGGGGAAACTCAATGGAAAGGGTATCAAGAGACAATTGTTGCACATTGGTCATGGTGTCTCTGTCCTTTTCATTAGTAAGGGAATATTTGGTGCTTCTAAAGTAAAAAGTTGTGAGGGAACCCACAACTGAGGAGGTAGGATTCTGGAATCCTGGATTATCAGTTTCTGCTTTTCATATTGGTGAAGATCTAAACCTATGTGCCCTGGATTCCCATGTCAGCTAAGTTAAAAGAAAGTTACCCCTCTTTTGCATGACTCTATTACTCTGTGTGGTGAGCTTAGAAATTAGAATTCAGAATTTACTGTTCCAAGAGGTGGTACCAAAGCTTTTCCTGGACTATTTTATTAGTTTTCTGTTCAGGCCCTCAACAGGGCTACATAACTGCAAGCCAAGTTGCTTTGGCAAACAGAGTTGCTTTGATGACCCTAGAATTTGTATCTTGGCCTAAGCCTTGGGATATTTCTGTAATTTTCATGTTAGGTGACCCAATCTGATATCTTTTAGGCACTCATTGCAGCTGGCATGATTTTGAGGTAAACATATTTCCTTTTTGTCTTTTGTCCTCAATTATTTTCTTGTTGTCTCTCTCTCTCTCTCTCTCTCTCTCTCTCTCTCTCTCTCTCTCTCTCTCTCTCTCTCAGAATCAGCCTCACTTAAACTTCTTGTGCTTCTCTGTTGTCCTAGCCTGATGGAGCAAGAGGCTTATTAATTCAGCCAACATGTGCCACGAGCAATTAGCACATGTGTGATATTTTCCAAACATTGGAAAATCAGCTTTGACATGAATAGAACAAAGTCACTACTATCACGCGGTTTACTTTATAGTGCGGTGCATAGAGAGGAGAGGCATCAGGCCGCGAACACGCACACATGTCAGCATATCATAACCACCTGGTGCTGCGGGAAGAGTAGGGTGAGGGATGGAATTTTCAGGACTGTGGGTACTGAGTTATTTCAGATAAGTAGTCAAGGCAGATTTTGTTAAAGAAACATTAAAGCTGAAGTCTGAATGAAGGCAAAGATGAAGCCATGCTGATTTCAAGATGAAGGCAGATTCAAGGAACAAGGAAGTCAAGGTACCAACAATGCACACAAGGTGCAGGAGATGAAATGAAAGAGGTCTCCAGCAAAGATGCTGTACCAAGGTAAGGACTTCAAATTACACCAGATGAGACAGAAAGCGAGTCACATGTTCTGAGCAGTGGAGCTGCATTATCTGATTTCCAGTCTATGAAGATCAGTCCTGCATGGATGTCATATTTCCGCTCTTCACCATATTCCACTGGCAAAAAACTAGCTCCAATTCAGTGGAAGGGATTTATCCAAACACTGAAAACCAAGGAGAAAAATAATTCCTGGGCTTGTCTTGGATGATGGCAAGATATGTAATTGTTCCAGCACTGTTTGGTGAAGAAAACTATCATTTCCCCCATTGAAGTCCCTCACTCTTGTTACTCATGTATTTGTAGGTTAATAAACCTAGACTTTCTATCCTGCCACACAAATTTATATGTCTAAATTATTCCAGTTTTACCCTGTCTTAAAAGAAGTTATGAAAAAAAGTAGTGTAAGGTATAAAACTTTGCTTCCATTTTCCAAATACTGGAGTTTGTTTAGATTACATTTCTAAATATACTTTAGAATCAGCTTGCGAAAAGGAAAGGAAACCACTTCAAAGACAACAATATGTAGTGTATTAATTATTGAAACTGTCCTACTAATCAGTTTTGAAACTGTCTCATTGCTATTTGGTTTTCAATAAAATTTATAAGAAATAAATAAAAGAAAAAGAAAAAGGAAAAGAAAGAAAAGAAAAGGAATCAAACTCAGGACCTTGCACTTTCCAGGCAGGTACTTAAACTGCTGAGCTATCTTCCAGGCTGAAAGAAGCTTTAGAGTTTTTTAAAATCTTATTATTTATTTATTTATTTATTTGGTACAGGGTCTGTCTATGCAGCTTCAACTCATAGTGATCCTCTTGTCTCAGCCTTACCAGCACTGGGTGCACCATCATGCCCTGTTTCAGTGGCTGGCAGGGCATGAGGTATTGGGGATTGACCATGGGTCCTTGCACGTGCCAGGCACGCATTTAGACAGATGAGCTATCTCCTGAGCTCTAGAATTTTGACTGAGATGGTATTAAACCTATATATCAATTTGGGAAGAATTCATATCATAATACCAATAAGACTGATCATAAGCATGTTACATTTGTTTAGATATTTTTCAAAGCCTCATAGGTACAATTTAGAAGTAAAGGTCTTTTGTCAAGTATTGTTGAACTTATCTGTAAGGATTTTAAGGTTTTGATCTCTTACATATTTTTCTTCATTTCTGTGTTGTCACTATATAGAAATACGATTGAATTTTATGTTAACATTATGTCTTGTAATACTGCTAAATTCACATGAGAGTTTTCTGGGCTTTTTTTTTTTTTTATAGATTTTCACTCACTTTAAAAAAATTGTTTAAGAGCTTGCACAATCATTCTCTATGAGTGAAGTCAGTTTTGCTTCTTCCTTTCCAATTTGAAGCACACAGTCATTTTTAGTTTATCCAGAGTTGTGCAGTGACCACCACCATCATATCATTTCTGTTCTTGCTTTATTTGCATGATCAGGTACTTGAGCACAACATTTGAATACAAATGGTGAAAACAGTCACACGGAGCCTTCTACCTTGGAGAACAAGGTCATTCTCTCCCCATTCAACATATAGACCCACGCAGGAGGATTTTCTTAATTGTCCTGTTTTAGACTGAGGGAGTTCTCTTCTTTTCTTAGTTATAAGGAAGTTTTATTAGGAATGAACGTATTTTGCTGTACCTGTCAAAAGTAACACACAGTTCTTCTCAATTTAATCTGTTTATATAGTAAATTGAATTGATTTCTTTTTTTATTTTTTTCATAATTTTATTGAAGAACAAATAGCAATGAGACAGTTTCAAATCAAATTAGTTGAACAGATTCAATAATTAATACATTGCATATTGT
>PVKA01008604.1:0-72229 GCA_004027165.1 Ctenomys sociabilis
GTTGGATTGTGGTGTTGAGTTCAAGAACCTAAGGTAGTTGAATGTCAATGGAGTGCCCACTTTTGACAGGTGTAGACAAAGGAAGGGTTGTAGAAAGAAAAAATCATGATGTGTGTGTATAGACAGTACAGTTGGGATAGATAACGCTGTGCTTCTACATAATTCTATGAGAGGCAAGATCTGCACTAATGGTGGTTGGCCAGGATATTATGTCTGCTTTTAGTGCTATGGTCATCCACTAGGTAAATAATTATTGAATCTTTGATATAATTCAGCTATAAAAAAACCTGTAAATATAATTTCATGTATGCACCTTGTACAGTACCAAAACGTTATGAAAACAGTTTGCAATGTATTAATTCATCGACTCTGTGTGGTTAAGGTGTCTTGAAACTGTCTGATTGACATTTATATTTTAATAAAATAAAAATAAATGGAAAAAAAAATAAAAAAATAAAGTTAACTGCCAATGACTATAGTACAGTCTTGACATGTGAGATCTCAATATGATATTGAATAGTTTCACTTTGGTTTACTTCTATTGTTGCTTTATTGTGCATCAATCACAACACCACTCTTCCCTCCCTGCCTGGCCACAGGGGTATTATGGTCTGTCAAGGAAAGTAAAGCATAATTGCATTGGAGTCACATTTCCAAGATTCCCATACTTTGATGTAAGAAGGCTAATGCTGCTGTCAGACCACTTTGCATGAGATTTGAGAGGGGCTTGTGGACGGCTTTCTGTATCAGCTGTCACTGCTCTCTGAAGGGCATGACTGTTTGAAAGTGATGAATCACAGATGACAATGTGTCACTGATTTCCAGGTAGTCATTTCTTTTCTTCACTCTACATTTTCTGACCAGCACAGGACACCACCAGATGCTACTGAGCTAACTCACGGGGGTAGCAGTCCCCTGCTACCAAATTTCCATAGAACTCTGTATTTACTGTGCAAGCTGGACTTGCATATTTCCCTTGATTCAATCACTCAAGTGTTGATTAATATGTTTTTGATGTTATTTGCATATTTATAACAAAGGAAAATCTACATTTGTGTCAAGTCTAATAAACTTTTGTATCATATTGTTCACAGAAATTCTCCTTTCACTCTAATAACCTGACTTCCTAAGTACATAAAGAAGAATCTGTGAGGTCTAAGACCCAGATCACCTTGTATCTACCTATTTCCTTGGTACTCCAAAAGGATCTGGCACATAACAAGTCCTTAATCAATATGCCTGTGATGGATGATGAAGGTGATGTTTCTTTTCTATAAAGTGAATTAATAATGCTTCATTTATTTACTTGAATGGAAACAAGTAAAATATCACATTCATCAGAATGGTTTGTTCTTCACCTAGATAAAATTTTCAAGCACTCTCCACTGTCTTCCTGAACATCCTCTTGTAACACTTCTATCCTTCGTATAGAGAAGATTTCTGACCTTCACCTTGCCCATCGTTCAGAGCTCCTCTCTCAGCATACGTCTCTCAGCGCTCCTGCCCATCCTTCAGAAAACTTACAGATACAGATTCTGCTGTGTTGGTTCATTTAACTTTATCTACTTTTCTCTTACCAATATTCTGCTGTGTAACAATTGTTCCCTAATCTTTCATGCCATCTTCCCTTCTTCTACTCTTTCACAGTTCCAATGGTCAGATTTGCATTTTGGAAAGACTGTTACATGGAGAACAGTTTCAAACACGTTAGTTCTAAAGCCTATGAGATGGCAGATTGTCAGAATTTTCAGGGGAAAGAAGGTATTAGTAAAAAGACACGGAGAGAATGACTTGACGCAACAGCTGCCAGACATGTGAGAGGGGAGGAACAAATGCAGTTGGAGTCTGTATCAAGAAGCATTTGCCATGTGCTTTGGGAGATAATTCAGCATGTTGAGTCTTAAACTGTATTTTAAATTGAATTTCTAGATTTGGTAAATTTACAGTGTGCTTCTGCAGCTCATCCCCATCCCCTGTTGCTCAGCTCAATGAAATGGATAAATAATTAAATCCTAAAATACTTCTAGGATAGGCTTTGTTGTTGCAACACATCTGCCACATGTTGGAGGAGGCCTTACCAGCAGATGTTCTTTTCCTTTGGCTTGTTTATCTATGGAAATGCATATCTTAAGCATGCTCCCCCACTAAATTTACTAAAAAGGAATCCTTTCCACACTTATCTCTTTCATTCTATTTGTGGTCCCTTATCAACCCATTAAGCACATATTCTATGCAGTAGATTATTTTTTCCCACTGCAGTGTATTAGCCTAAGAAAAGATCATATACAGCTGCAAACACAGTGGGTGCAGGGCACTATTGTATACAAACCATCTTTCCCAAGCAAACAGTGTTTGTGAGTGCAATAGAGCAGGTGGTCAGGGTCTGCAATCTCTCATTAACTTGAATATAGTATAGTCTCTTCTTGGAAAAATTACTTAATGGAATTCAATGGAAACATGACCCACAAATAAATAAGGAGACAGATTAAAATAATCAGACACAACATAACTTTTGGGGGAACAACTAAATATACATTTGTTCAATTTTGGCAAGATTGGAAGCTGTGAAGAGCCCATAGATAGGTAGTGTTTCATATGCTTTTTGTAAAAATCCTGAATACAAGAGGTTTAGTAACAATCAGGGTCATTCATGGTCTCCAAATCTACTAAAAACCTTTGGCAAGTGTCATAAAGGAACTCTTAAAAGAGGCATTTGCTTTCAGATTGTGCATGGATCAAGCAAGATTATACTGATTTGAAAAAAATATATATAACTGAATCATCTTTGAAATACAGTTGAAAGAAGAAGGGAGAAAAATTTTAATTAAAATCAAGTATGATTGTGTTGTCTCAGAAGAGGCCATAAGGACTGTTTATAAATTATTTCATACTGTAGCAGAAAACAGTTTTTTAATGTATTTGGTTGCAGGGTTTTATTATGAAGCTCAGACTCAAAGTGATCCTCTTGTTTTCAGCCTCTTCAGGTTTGGGATCACAAGTGTGTACCATTATGCGCAGACTCTGGCCCGCTCATCCTGCCCTGGGGGCACAGCTGATGTGGCACATGGTCCTATAGATCTAAATGTGCTCCCTGAGCTTGCCTAAGCCTGCCTAAGCAGGCGCTTTAGTCCACTGAGCTATTTTTCCAGCCCCCAGCTTTATGTATTAAAAGTGAGATAAATATTTGACTCGATTTTTGTATCATTTAATGGCATGAAGTCCCCAGAAACAGACTTTAATCACAGCTGCTGTGGTGGATTAACCAATGGCCAACATGTAACACTAAGATGAACTGAAATAGCATGGTTCTGGGTATAGAAAACGCCACCTGAGGGTTGCTGTCAACAGCATGAAAAGAAAAGTGGAGGGCATGATGATATGCTTTTGATTCTCCTGAAAAAACTTATCACACTGGTTGGCTTGATTTGAACTCTGCTACTCTCATTATTGATGGAGCTTGGGTCCTCTTTGTCACTGACGATGACTATAGTTTTCTTCAACAGAGTTCTTGTCCTTACTTTGAGCATTGCTTACTGACTCCAGGGCAAATCCCTCAGCCTACTGGCACAGATCCTTTATCCTGCTGATGAGCAGAGTTTCTAGTTTCCACCAATGACCTTTAGGTCTTGTGAAGGGAACCACGTAGAGGGTTTCAAAGCCCAGGGTCATCTAAGGACACCTGACTACTTCATTTCGCTTGTCTAGAGAAGGTACACAGAAGGGTACACTCATGTAACTATGACTTAGCACAGGTCAACACACATCACTGGTTATGGAAGTTTGCAAAAATGTAAGTGTAGGATAGCAACATGTATTCAACAAAGACACAGGCAGCTCTTGCACTCTCACTGTGGCCCTTGTGTCCCTGCGCTCTTGCGCCCTTGCACTCTTGTGCCCTTGTACCCTTATGCCCTTGGGCTTTGCTCTGCTCCATGCTACCTGCTGTTGTTGCTGATGTATTTCCCATCGTCAGTCTTTAACCCTGGGTCTTAACCCTTGAAAATCTCCCTTGGGCCCCCTGAGCAGACAGACACCTCCTAGGGCAGAACCTTGATATAGACTTCCATAAAATATTCTTAGTGCTAAGCCTCTAGCTGGACTTATGGAGGACATTTCCAGAGGACCTAGGTCTTTAGATGGATTTGTGGAGGAGATTGTCATATGTTCAAGGCCCTCAACTGGATCTTTCTGGTCTCTCATATGTGGACAGAATTCCCATACTCTTTTGCATTTGATTCTTAGAGTGAATGTTATAATATAATCTTATAATTATGTTTTCTGTATCAATTATTTTCCCTTGTAAACCCTGACTACAATAGCTGCTTTTTCTTAACAGTAAATAGCTTATATTTTATAGAGTAATGCCTCATTATATAAGCATTATATTACTAAAAGAAGCTAACCTATTTTATATTCCTATGGGAAGAAAGCATTTTGTCCTCCTACCTAGATAGTAATAGAATGTGTTTTCTTTCCATGCTAGAAATTCATGTTTCTGCCAGGCATGACTCTTTGATTGATGTTAGTTAGTGACCACTTTAGTTTTGTATATTTAGGCCTTAAGCTCACAGAGAACCATCTCTCTTCAGTATTATTCCATCACTGCTAGCTGCATCTGTAGATTTCTTCACAAAGTGTAATGATTATGCAAATATTATCAGGCTATCCCCTTTCCTGATCTTTAGTGACCACTATCTATCTTAAGTCCTCTGCAGGTTTTTGGTGTCTCTCATTTTCCTTCATACACCAGATTTAATTTTCCATATTACTTTCTGACTTCACCTGCCTTAAATTATGGAATTCTTCTAATATCATTTTTTATATTTAATATTTCTCTTTCTCTTCACTAAGCTATATTCTTTTACTTTGACCTATCTTTTTATTTGTGATGTTTTGCTGCTATTTGATATACATTTTTTTTCTCCTTGGCTCATTCATTAAGTATTCTGAACAATGTTTAAACATTCTTTTGAATGTTCTTTGGATGATGCTTAAATGCTTTTTTAGATTTTCAAAAGGATTCCCAATATTTTCTTTATATTCTTTACCAAATCCTGCAGTAATGTGTGTCCTGGCTGGTTGTTAAGAATAAATGACATTTTGAGATCCAGGCCAAACCCAGACCTGGTGAGTGTGTGAGAGAGCTTCCGCACTCCCCTGCACCTGCTGGACCTCTCTGCTGGATCTCTCTGGACCCCACCACCCCTCCAGACCCAGCCGAAGCACAGACCCTGAGAGTGTGTGGGAGAGCTTCCCCACTCCCCTATGCCCACTGGACCCCTCCAGACCCAGCCCAGGCATGGCATACAGTTCTGGGGTGAAACTCTGCAGCTGAAGTCCCTGCAGAGAGATTAGGGGCAACTAATTCAGGAGCAGAATATCTTGCCAGAGGGGCACAACAGTTTTACTTCCAAGAGCTGAGCACAGTAGCCAGACCCAAGCCAAGCACAACTGGATGAATTCTAACTTCATAGATATGCACCAGAATTTCAGTAGGTGCTAAGGTTATAACTGCACCAAAGCTCTACCTACACCACAGGTCAGAGGACAGTGCTATACCAAATAACAGATTACAGTTTTTTCTTAAATGCTGCTTCCCATTTGTCTAATCCTAGTTCTCCTTTGTAATTGTAAACTGATGAGAAATGTGGTAGGCAAGGCTTGCAGCCCATTTTCTGATGTTTTTTGAATAAGGAAGTAGCTTGGGTCTGTTTTATTGGTCCGAGAACCTCTCCATTCCCACTGAATACATGATATACTTTTGCTAATTATCAACATTTTATTGCAATAGATTCAAATAAATTTCAAATGATTAAAAATCCTACCCAAATTCCAGTCTTAATTCGAGGAGTGGTAAGCTTTTGCTTTATTCACTTTCTTCATGGGTAGCAAGAGCACGGAGGGCTGAGGCTACGTGTGGAGCTGACGGGATGCCAGATGCCATTTGAAGCTGGAAGCCACCCAGCTAGTAGCATCTGTTCCATGCTCGGAATGTGGTCCATGGCTTGAATGCAAATGAACTTTTGGAATACAACCCTTTTACAATGGAGGAAATGAACGTACCCTAAGTTAGTTAATTTCCTTCAAATACATCTACAATTTGGGTTATTTCTATGAAAATGTACAGCTAAGATGGGGAATGAGGTCATTACTCTCATTCCGAGTTTGAAGCTGAGAAAGAAAAGAACATAGAAAAATAAAACTCCATTCTGCCTCATACATGTAATCTATTCTTAGATGAGGTTTTTGAAAAAGTGCTGCAAGAATATTCCGCTTTCAAGATGCCACCAGAGCCCAAGCAGTCCTTTGCTTACTGCGGTAGCTCTTCGAAGGGTGACGTCAGCCTGAGATGCTCACTAATGAACAGATCTTAGAGTGCTAGTGCTGGAGAGTTCTTGATGATCCTGCAGCATAAGGTGCAGAACCTGCCTCTGGGGAGCAGCAAGAATGCAGTTATGCACAGGGATTTGGAAAGTAAAGCAATAGCTGCCTAGAAGTGTAGAGGGCATGGTAATGTGCAGCAGGAGTGAAAGCATCAAAATCCTAGTAAAAATCTCTCTCCTGGAAAGTGCATGAGGGTTATGAGACTTTTGAGTTACTGGAACCTCACATTCCTAGTCAGGAGGCTCTATGCACCTGGGAAGAATGAGGAAAGAACCTACAGAGTCCCACTGTCTACAGCTGTAAGGAGGACATGGTTCGGAAGCTCCATCCCCTGGAAGAGAAATTAGGAAAACAAGAAGGAAGTATCCAGTCTGTTTTTCCTGACAACACTGACCCTCAGGTGTGTCTCTGTGACCAGGCTGGAGGGAATGTGCCCTAATCCTGCACAGGAACAGCCTCATGACAGGGCAGAGAGACACTGGAAAGACATTCTGAGGATGGAATGAAGTAGTACTTAGTGAAAGCCACAAACTACAGAGAACTAGTCATCAGAGCAACTGCTGTCCTAAAATTCTGCTTATTTGCCTTGTGTGGGAAAAGTTTGTTTAAGAAATCAAGCCTAATTAGGCATCAGAAAATATATGCAGCAGGAAGACAGCACATGGGTATGGAGTGCAGTGAAATCTTTAGAGTTCACCCACATTTTCTTTCACTACACAGATTGCAGCTGAGAAAGGAGGCCCATAAATTCCTAGAATGTGGGAAATGCTTCAGCCAAAATATCAGTCTGGCTCACCATCAATGCATTCACATAGGCAAGGTGACTACCAATGCAAGGTGTGGGAAAGAAGGTTCTCTTTTAATTCCAACCTCCATAGGCAGACACCAAAAGACAAAGACAAGAGGAAGAGCTTATTGTGTAAGGATATCTGTGTTTATGGCTTTAACCTTCTTTGATACCCAAGTATACATACTGCATAGGGAACCTATAAGTGTGCTGAGTGTGGGAAAAGTTGCAGAAAACTGGTAACTCTGAACTGTCACTTTATCAATTATGAAAAACCTGCGGTGGTGGGAGAGAGAGAGAGAGACACAGACAGACAGACAGGCAGAGACAGAGAGACAGAGAGACCACCATACCATCTTTCTGAGAGTTAGGGGGGCATAAATGATGGTAGTTTCTTTCTTACAAACCATGGAACTCATAGAGCAAAAGAGAAACTCCTTGAATGTACAACTTGTAGGCAAAGCTTCCATCAGGGCACACATCACTTCTGACTTTGGAGAATGAACACAGGATAAAAGCACCATAAATGTAACCTTTGTGGAGAAAACTTCTCTCACAGATGAAAATGAGTCTGATACCAGAGGATTCACACAGGAGAAGAGCCTTACACCTGTCATGAGGGCAGAGATAATTTCTCTCACAGCTCAGCTTGAGAACCTCTAAATAGTGGCTCTTCATAAATTTTCTGAATGTGGAGAAAGCTCTTGAAGTTCATACTGTATGAGTCCTCAGAATTCTCACACCAGTTAGAAATACTAGGATTTATCTCTGCCACAGATTGGTGACATATAGATGGTTCTCAAGACCTAGCATTCCTTGCTCAGGTTGGCAAATGACCTCTGTGTTTTCTAAGAGGAAATGGGGTTGTATTCAAGAGAAATTCAGAGGCAACAAAGCATTGGCATAAAACAAAAGAGGAATTCATTTTTCAGTAGTAAGGAAGTAAGTTTTTGAGGTGAACTGCTTGGTCAACAAGACCTCCCAATTGTGAGATGGTCTCTGGTTGGAGTTAAGGGTGATCATCCAAGTCAGTCACCATGGTGGCCTAAAATGGGCTGGCCACAGCCAACTGGTAAACCACATTATGTGTGACCTCAGATCAAAAGACAACAGAAACCTACAAGAGATTTAAGGAAGATGTTGCAGGTGAATCAGAAATTGGCAGCTGAAATAGGTATGTTATCAATCTACTTTTGGAGAAATTGAAGCTTTTGTCTGCTTGTCTCTCTGATACACAAAGCTCTGAAGCCTTGACAATAAGTGAGGGTTCCATCAGAAACTGATTCCTTTGGAAACACTGAAAATGTGGATCCTAGGTAAATTAGGGGTAATGTCTATCCCTCTTGAAAAGGTGTGGGTGGTAATAAATATTTTAAGAAACATAAGAAAGTGTAATGAGAAAATAATATATTTGATGTAACAAAGCCATAAAATGAGAACTAGAAATTTTAACTCAAACCCAAGTTGTTATGAAATCAGAGGCCAAATTTATGCTGCTATACAGATCATTCACAATTTCAAGAAACACTGAATGGGTTTCTTTCAGATCTCTAGTGGTCATAAACATGGCAAAGTTCTGCTTTGGGTCATTATGCCTCATAGAAATGCTCACTCTTGCTGGTTGTAGTCTGGTTCTACTTGGGCCTGGCTGGAGTCCATGAGGAAAGGAAGACTGGAGGTCAAACAGGTGAAACTGTCCATTGCATACAATCTTGACTGCATTGGTGCTCCGCCCTTATCTTTAGAACAGGCCTCCACTAATATCGTCACATATTTGATAATCTTTTGTAAAGAGCTGGAAAGAAGATTTGTAGGACACCTTCTAATATTGTGTATATTGGCCTGTCAAATTGTCCACCCCCATGCATTATACAGGCTGTCCCCTGAAATATGAAAAGGAAGGGGTTATTTGGACTACCATCTTTCATGGTTAGTACTCTCATATAAGTCTCACAAATATTCTGTCAAATGTCTTTACTCTGTTGTCTTTCCTTTTCATTGCAGAATAATTTAATTTGATTTAATGCTAGCTGTCCACATTTGCTTTGGTTGCCTGTACTTTTTATATCTTAAAAAATCATTTTCCACACTAATAATGTATTTTCACTATTATCAATTCTAGATGTTACATAGTTTTGGATTTTACATTTGTCTTTAATATATGTTGAATTGATTTTTTATTTGGCAAGAGATAAAGATCTAATTTTATATTTGTTTATGGAGGTACACAGTTTTTCCAATGGGAGAAAATATTTGCAAACCATATACCTTACAAGAGGTTAATAATAAAATATAAGGAACTCCTCTCAGTAACAAAACAAACTAATAAATAGCTAACTTAAAAGTAGACAATAGATGAGAAACAAGACAGGCTAGGAACCCAGATGCCCTGGTGCACACAGGCAGGTAGACTAGAACCCAAGACATGGACCACCCGTCCAAGCTATGCAAGACCAGAAACATGGGAACCGTGAAGTAGCAGCAAGAAGTCACCAGGTAAGTTCTGAAGGACTCCACCAACAATAGACCAGTCCCAACTCCTGCATCCAGAGGACAAGACCGCCTGTCCCCAGCACAATTGCCATAGCAAACTTGGCTGGAGTAGATAGCACATTTCTGCAACCAGACATAGACACTATCACAGAACTATGAGCATCAGAGATACTGTACTACTTTTATGCTCCTTGTTTGTCTGATTGGCTACCCATTTCCTGTCTGGAAGGAAGCCATCCTGTTTGCTCTTGTACTTTGTGTTCTTTGTATTTTCTCTCCTCTCATCCTCAGGTATATTCTCTTCTTCTTTTCTTTATAAATTCATTTCTATCCATTATGTTCTTTTATATTTACTTTTTAATGTTTAGGTTTCTAACTTGTTTTTGTTTTCTTCTATTGATCCTTTTTCTCATATGTATGAATTAAAGCCAGTTGATCTCAAGGAAGCCAAGAGGAAAAGGGTGGATGTTAGAGGCTAGAAATGGAAGATGAGCAGAGGGTATACATTTCTTTTTAAAGGAAAAAATTGCAGTCACTTTATTTTATAGGAAGGTAAATGTAGTTAATGATGATCTAATGGATTCTTAATGAATATAAAGAGTATACATAATCTATGCTCTTATTATAAAATTTAACTGTTTGAGCTGACACATATACTAACTAGAGTTAATTGTTCTACAATTATATATTTTTGAAATCATCAACCTATGCATGATAAAAATATACAGTGCTATCTACTAATTTTTTATTGTCTCTCTTTTCCATTTATTGCCCTTTTTTAAAACAAACATTTACTTGAGAGACAGGATGGCAATATTTGGTATGTCATGACAAGCAGTACACACTTAGAAGACCAGAATGACAGGCATTCCAAGTATGACCCCACTATTACACAATGCTATCTTTAATGTCATAGCTTAATTCACAGTCATCGGCATATATTGTTGGTCAGGGTGAGATTACTACCAATTAACTGCTAGTTTCAAAAACCTGCTGATATTTCTCAGGATCATTGCCTTACCCATCTTGTGCATATAAATGTATGGCTTTGCTCCTGTCATGTATCCTAGCTTTTCTCCTTGCCCACTTTTGGTTGTCTAATCCTCAAGTTCTCACTTTTCTTTTAACTGTGTTATATCTTTCTATTCTTCTTTTCAATTCTTAAACTAGGGAGACTATATGGTATTTAAACATGTGGGTCTGGTTTATTTTACTTATGAATATATCTTCAAGTGGGGTCCACTTAAATATAAATGCTTCAAGTTTATCATTCTTTATAGCTGAATAATACTCCATTGCATAAAAATACCACATATTTCTCAGGGGATGGGCATCTTGGTTATTTCCAATATTTGACTAACACAAACTGTGGTGCTATGAACATATATCACTATGATATGATGTTTTCAGTTCCTTTGGGAAAATTCCTATTAGGGGGATAACTGGCTTAAATGGGATTTCCAGTCCTAGTTTCTTGAGGAGTCTCCACACTGATTTCTATGATGGTTGCACCAGTCTACATTCCCACCAGTAGTTCCTTTTTTTCCATAACCTCTCCAACATTTGCTCTCAGTTGATTTGCTTATGATAGCCATTATTTCTGGAGTGAGATTTTATCTCAGAGTAGTTTTAACTTGCATTTCATAGATGGATAGTGATGTGGAGCATACTTTCAAATATTTATTCGCTTCTTTAATTTCATCCTCTGAGAATTGTGTGTTCATCTCAGATGCCCATTTCTGGATTGGGTCTTTAAATTTTGGGCCCCTAATGTTTTTTAGTTCTTTAAAAATTCTAAACAGCAGACTTTTGTCTTAGTGCTTATTAGTTAAGATTTTTTCCATATTTGTGGGTTGCCTTTTCATTTTGTTGGTGATTTCTTTTGATGTGCAAAAACTTCTCAATAAGAGGAGGTCCCAGGTGTTCATTCTTTCAAGTGTTACCCATGAGATTTCACTTTTGCCCATGAACTCTTTGTCTATCTCTATGTCTTTAAGAGTTCCTCCTACTTTCACTTACAGGAGATTTAGTGCTTCTATTTTAATGTTTAGATTTTTAATCCATTTTGATGTTAGCTTAGTGCATGGCGATAGACCTTGGTCAAGTTTTGTATCTCAGCATGTAGAGAGCCAATATTTCCAGCACCATTTGTTGAAGAGGCCATCTTTCTTCCAGTAAGCATGTTTGATACTTTTCTTAACAATAAGGTGGCTTGAGTGTGTTCACAGAGGCTTCTGCATCTTTCAATCTATTCCATTTATACTAAAGTCTAAGCCATGATGATTTTATCACAGTAGCTTTGTGGTATAATTTCAAGTCAGGAATTGAAATGCCTCCTGCCTTGTCTTTGTTGGTCAGGGTTGCCTTTGCTATTTTAGGGCTAGTCTGGTTCCAAATAAATTTGAGGAACAATTTCTCTAGGTCTGGGAGGTATGTTGGTGGCAGTTTGATAGGGATTGCATTAAATCTGTACAGCAATTTTGGGAGTATGGCTATCTTCACGATGTTGGTTCTTCCTATCCAGGAACATGGAATATCTTTCCATTTTCTAAAATCCACTACAATCTCTTTTCAGAGTACTATTATTTTCCTTGAAAAGATCTGTGACATCTTTAGTTAGATTAACTCCAACGTACTTCATTTTCTGCAGTGCTATTGTAAAAGGTATTTTTTCTCTAATTTCTCTCCCAGTGTTTTTGTAGAGGAATGCTATTGACTTTTGGGTATTGACTTTGTATCCTGCTATGCTACTGAATCTGTTTATCTATTCTAGTAGCTTCCTGGTGGAGCTTTTTGGGTCTTCCAAATAAAGCATCATACCAACTGCAAATAATGATAATTTAACTTTTTCTTTACCTGTTCTTATTCCTTTTATTATTCTCTTTTCTAATGGTTCTAGCTAACAATTCCAGAGCTATATTGAATAGGAAGGGCGAAAGAGGACATTCTTGTCTTGTACCAGATCTGAGAGTAAAAGATTTCAGTTTTTCCACATTTAGAATTATATTAACCATTGGGCCATAGATGACTTTTATCAGATTGAAGTAGAGGCCTTCTATTTCAAGTTTCTATAGGACTTTGAACATGAATGAGTGTTAGATTTTATCAAAAGCCTTTTCTGCATCAACTGAGATGATCATATGGTTTCTAGATTTTACTCTATTAATATATTAGACCTGAGTGTTATAACCTGGCAAAATCGACTCCATCTTGTTGTCTCCTAACTGCGCCATGTTCCTGTTCTGTATGCGCCTACCCCCCCAACTTCCCCTATTCTGAGAAATACCCCTCCCAACTCCCCCAAATTCTGAGAAATGGCCAAGCACAGAATTATGTACATCCTGGGTTCCAGAAAGTGACCAACCACAGCATCCTGGTTTCCGAAAAATGGCCAACCACAAAATTGTGTAAATCCAAGGTTCCCTAAAGTGGCCCTCGGACAGCCCCTCTATTAGGATTGGTTAATGTTGTTTCTCTAAGTGGCCCTCAGGCCGCCCCTTTGTCAAGATTGGCTATTATAGTTCCTCTAAGTGGCCCTCGGGCTGCCCTAATGTCAAGATTGGCTTAATTTTGTTCCCCAAAAGACCCCTAACCAATCATAACAGAGATCACCTATAGAATAACAATTGCTATTGGCTTCTGTGACTTGCTTGCTCAAACCCCGAGTTTTGTGGTTTTTGGGTTTAAATGCTCCCCTGTTTCTGTGCTCAGAGCTCCTCTGTGTCTCTTGGACTCAGGGAATGCCGCTGGGTACCAGCTAAAATAAAGCACTTCAAATTTTTGGATTTGTCCCGTTGTCATTTGATTTTTGAGCTACAACACTGAGTATATTGAACCATCTTTGCATCACTAGTATTAATCCTATCAGGTCATGATGTACAATCTTCTGGATGATTTTCTGTATTCTATTTGCTAGAATTTTATTGAGGATTTTTGCATCTCTGTTCATGAGTAAGAATGGCCTGTAGTTCATTTTTAGTTGTGTCTTTCCCTGATTTTGGTATCAGTGTAATACTTGCCTCCTCAAGTGATTTTGGGATGACTGCTTTCTTTTCAATTTCATTGAGGAGTTTGAGGAGTATAGGGATTATATCTTCTATAAAATTCTTGTAGAATTCAGCTTGAATCCATCACGACCTGGATTTTTCTTTGTCTGTAGGTTTTCTTTTTTTTTATTACATTTTGTATTTCATTGGCTGTTATTCGAACAAGTTGTTATAACTTGTTCAGTTTTGGTAATTTGTACCTTTCTAGGAATCTTTCCATTTCTTCTGTATCTTCTGTGCTGTGAGAGTAAAGGTTCTCAAAGTAGGTATTGATAATCTTTGAATTTCCAGAAGGGTTAGTTGTAGTTACACCCTATTCCTTATTGCTTGTATTTGAATTTTTTTCCTCTTTTAAATGTTTAGCTAGGGGGTTATCAATTTTATTTAATCTTTCAGTGAACCAGCTTTTTGATTTGTCCATTGTGATATTCTTAAACATTGGATAGGAGACAAAGTAGTGGATATAGGAAGAGTTTTTATCTCAGTGGACACTGAAGTTCTAATTTCAAGAATAGCACCACAGTATTTGTAAAGACTCCATTCATATATTTATTTCAATTTACAGCTGGTTATACTGTATATATAATGTAATGAATCAGAAGAGTTTAATGTTATATTTATTCTATATGGTAAATTGTAGGATAAAGGGAAAATTCAGGAAATAATGATAAAATTGATTTAGCCAAATATAAAAAAAAATTTTACAACAATATGAGCCTCTACCTTTTGATAAAAGAGTTGCTTGATAAAGGAACAAGTCTCTCCCATAGTGGGAAAATTTACCTTACTGACAAAAGCCCTACTTTGGTCAATGAACTCGAGACTATGTTTATTACACTTTGGCAAAAATTCTGTCTGCATTATACTCATTTTGAGAGACTTTGCATAAGCCTAGGATTAACTATTGCAGACTATTTAATCTGGTGGAAGAAATTTTAAAAGTATTGTAGTCTTGAAGCAGTGGCATAGTTACTGTTGGGGTTTTAGCCAGATTTATGTTGAAAGTCAATAGCAAAGAGCTCAAAGAATGATTTGAAATGTTTTGAATTTAGTCAAAAAGGAACCTTCAGTCAAATCGTGGATTGTAAAAATGGAACAAAGGATAACTTGGTTCATGAGAAGAAAAAGGACAATGAAAAGATTACTTGAAGAGATCACAAGAATCAGCAAGACTCCCCTTTTTACACTCTTGACATTACAAAGGTGAAAGGCTTTGCCTTGGGCAGGGAACCCCAGAGGATTGCTTCAGAATGCTGGCAGTCTAGATAATTCATTGCTCAAGATTTAGTTGTCTCTGCTCAGCAATCCAGACACTCCCCTCCTACAACCAAGAGAAAAGGAAGAATTTCCACTGCTCCAGATAATGGTAGACTTTGTTATCATCCACAGGAGGCTGGTTCTATATGCACACAGAATATGGGAGTTATAGGGTCAGAAATCTTTCATCCAAATTTTAGAAGAAGGCCTGGGAGGCCAAACAATGTGCACCTAAGAGGGCAATGTCTGAAGCTGTGAATCTCAAGCCAAGGTGGAGTGGAAACCCAAGAAGTTTGGAGAAACCAGGGATGTGGATTATCTGAGGACAGCTGAGAAAAAGCGAGCAGAACTGGCACAAGAGAGAAACTATGGGAGCTACAACTACTTACAGCGACATTTGGACAGAGCCACCCAAGCCCTTTGCAGTTCACATCTTGCCACAGAATACCTTGGGCACTGCATTCAGAATTCTGTATTTGCCTTGCTGGATACTGGAATTGCCTTGGCCCCATTCATTTCTGTTCTATCCACGACTTTTGGAAAAGGAGCATTTGTCATAGGTCATTGTATGCTAAAAGTGTTTTACTTTCTTTTCATTGTGCAAGAACTTGCACAGGTTTGCCTAAAGTATCAGAGGACATTGGACTTGGACTTTCCAGTGGTGTTGAAATTGTTATGACTTACCTTATTTCTCCCACCAGGACATAGCCTTTAAATGACAATTTCTGTTCATTATAAATTACTGTCCATTTGAAAACAAAACAAACATCAGTGAACTCTGTTAGTCCACTTTCCATGATGACAGCAGTCACTGCAGATATCATGAACACATATTTTCTAATACTGTTTTCCATGTTCATAAGTTTCATGGAAGAAAAGTTGTATTTATATAGCTAAAATACTTCTGAGGATCAAGGAAGTACATGTTGTGACATTGAATAAATTAGGTTTTGGTTTTGTAGAAGGTGGAAGTCTTTGTGAGACATAGATTTTCTTTTATGTTTCAAAATGTTGATGAAAAATACTGGTCTGTGGGACCAGTGTGATGGGAATCAAGTACAACTCTTTCCCAATGAAACCTGGGAAAATATACCTGGTCAAGTCACAGAATCAACAATCACAGGCATAACATTTCTACAGTTCCTCTTTTTTTACCTTTACTTAGTTATAGCTTGTTCATATTTTGAAATGCTTCTATTTTAAATGGGACATTAAAGTATTTTATTCCTATGGCTGCTGACCTCTTAATGTGTATCATATTTTTTATTCAGTACTCTTTTATGTTTTTTTAATTCATTTCTATCTCTAAAAACCTCATAAGGGAGAACTAGCAAACCCATTTTACAGCTACAGAAACTGAAACTCAGCAAATGAAAAGACTTGCCGCATTTCACATAGCCTGTAAATGGCACTGTTACAAAAAATTTACATCTTGGCATGTACACCTTGTGTTTCAATATCCTAAGTTGCTGTTTTATGTTACAAGAGTGAAATTATGATTTTCCTCTTCTAAAAATTGCTTTAGCTCCTGAAATAGGCCTCTAGGGTGCTAACCCTAATGACTCTTGCTTGAAAACAGGAGCCAGTGGGGCACAAAACCAAACATGGTGGAGATGGGCTTAACAATGAGAGCAAACAAGGCATTCATCCGGGAGTTGTGCCTGCTCTCTGAACTATTCAGAGAGACTAAGAAGGGAAATGAAAGCATAACTTGGTTTCATTTCACTGTTAATAGTTTTTAACTCACTTTTAATTCAGCAGCAAATGGAAGCATCTATGGGTCTTTGCAGATCTAACATCCCATTATTCCTCTGAAGTATCCTTGACTGACTGTTTCAATCAGTGTTGGCATGGATACAAGTCTAGCAAAATGTGAGGCATCCTAGTACAATTTACGTTTTTTCCCAATTACTATTTAACTCATCTGATATTTGCCAAATGGTAAACTTGTCCCCATTCCAAATATGAGATATTCGATATTTTTTGTCTTATAAATAACACTTTCTGCTATTTTTCTTAATTAAAAATAATATATGTGCATCACATGACATTTAGAACATGTATAAATTTGTAATAAATAAAACAAACAGCCACCTAGGAGCAAAGACAATCACTATGTACAGTAGATGATTTTTCATAATGTACGTAATTACATTTTTCAAGTAAAGCTGAACCTGTGTTATCTAAGGTGCTATTTTTTTCTTTACTGTACAGAGTCTCATTACACAGCTCAGACTCATAGTGATTCTCCTGGTGTCAGCCTCACCAGCACTGGGGTCACAGGCGTATGCCGCCATGCCTGGTCTTGGTGGCCAGCTCATTACATACGGGTGAGTGTGATATGTTATAATCAAACCCAAGTCCTTGAGCTTGCCTAGGCAGGTGCTTAGTCCACTGAACTGTCTTGCTAGTCCCTATATCACTACTTTGTAAACTTCTTTAAAAATTAATAATGCATTGTGAATATTTTTAGTACTCTTTCAAAATTTATTTTTAAAATCATTTTAGTTCCATAATTTTGAAAACTAACATTTAATTGTTCAGTTTTATGTTTTTCCAACTTTTTATCTTTTATAATCACCCTGTTAATACATCACTGAATGTAAACTTTTTACAGATTCATGTCTTCAAGGAACACAAATTCAGAGAAGCGTCTTAATATTATTTAAAGCAATAGAGCTATTTTTCTAATGCAGTGAGACATAAGAAAGTATAAAACAAAGGCTAGTGTACTGTTTAAATAATATTTTAAGATGTAGGTAATTCCTATCCTTTTCCTCTCCTAGCTCGAGTATTTGTCTTTCTTCCTTAAACTGTAGGAAAATAATACTGCAAAATAACTACTATGCCTTCAGGCACCATATCTATACTCAAGACAGGAGGAAATAAGAGGGAATGATTTCAGCAGCCATATTATAGTAAATTCCTACAGATACTTTATTGGCCATCTCTGTGGCACTTTAGTTGCAAACAACTCTTAGGAAATCTCTTCTACCTTCTGTATAAGATGTGATCAAGGGTAGAAAGGAGTTGAGAATAGGCATTAGGCTAGCCAACTATGTGTGTCATATCTCTAAAATTAAAGAAAAGAGTTCCTCTATAGTAAAAGTTCTAGAACAGATAGTTTTAGAATTGTAAGATTTTTCTAGTGTAAAATTAGTATGTGTCCACCATAGAGTTAAGCAAAACAGAAGAAAAATGTATGCATATGTTTGAGTGTTTATTTCATATTAGCTCAGAAGCATAATTAGGGACTGTTGTAGTAGAAACAAATACTAGTTCCTAAAATCACTCTATAAGCACCTGTACTAAAGCTCTGTTCAACAAATTCCTTTTCATTTTGTGCCAGTAAACTGTATCTACCACAAAAAAAATCCAATGACTATCAATGACACTAGGCATAAAAATGAATAAATATGTATTGTGTGTATTTAGCAATAAAATTACACATAAAATACTGCAATAATGCAGAAAAATAATTTTTTTTGCTAAAATTAAGAAAATTTGAGGGCCAGGGAGATGGCTCAGTGTACTGAGAACCTGCTTTGGCAAGGTCCGAGACCAGAGTTTGTTCCCTTGTGCCGCATGTCAGGTGGTCCCACCCCTGGGATGGACTGAGCCAGCGATGATGACTCCGGGCATAGTGGTGCACGCCTGTAATCCCAGCACTGAGGAGGCTGGAAGCAGGAGGGTCACTACAAGTCCAAGCTGCCTAGCGACTCTGTACCAAATACATAAATGAACAAAAAAGAAAGAAAAGAAAAGAAAAAAAAATCCTAGATAAGTAGACTCTAGAATAAAAATTTAATATTCCTGTGTTATTTTGTATGTGGGCAAAGGAAAATTACAAAGATGGAAATAAGTGTGTGAGCGTCAGAAAACTCCATATAAAAGTATAGATGAATAAACCCTAAAAACACATGGATGATATCTCAATGAAATTAAGGATTAACAGATTGCACAATTTCTGGGAGCTGGATGATGGAAAAGCCTCTCTTCTGCCCTGGTGCTCATGATGATCACTCAGTGGAAGCATAAATCATCTTTATCCCAAAGATCACTTGTTCTGCAACATATTTTGTAGACTGCACAGTTTCATTGCATGAAAGCATCAAGGCAGCTAAAGAGAGCTGCAATAATCAGTAGTACTTCTCCAGAGAACGTATCTACAGAAATTACAGTGCTGAACTTTCTCATGGCACTGTCTTTGCTGTGGTAATTCCAAGGGTGAACATCAGCATCTTTCTTCTTGTTCCAGTAACTATAAGGTCTACATCACCATTACAAGTTCTAGGAAATCTAGGCACATTATAGCACAGGAATCCCAAGAATTTGTGTTTAAAACCATATCCTTGGCTGTTAGCATTCCAAATTCTCAAGTCAGTCTCAGTCATGAGATGGGAACTGAGTGTGTTAGGCTCTCTTGCCTTCCCTTTACCTTTCTGGTATCAAAGAAATAGTTCTACAGCCATTCATTCATTCATCCATTCATTCATTCGCTGTTTTCACAGGATAAGGAGTTTCTCCACTTCCTTCTCCTATCTGGGTCCCCAAATTTTTTATGGCCTCTGTTGGCCAATCATATGCCAAGTCAGGAAAAAGGAAGAAAAACTTTTGCATTATAATTCAAGGCACTCGACAGAAATAGAAAGGAACTTTTTAGGTTTAATAAAGCCCAAGAGTAATGGTAAAAGAAACTATGAGAGTCTAATCGTCTTATGCATGCCTGACTCTAGAAAGCAATATTCCCTTCACCTATCTTATCTACTTGCATACAAACTCACTTTGCTTGATACTAAGGGAAAAAATTGAAAGAGACAGAGAGACTTCTGATGCCAGAAACAAATGAACAAAACAACAATCCAAAACAAAACAGTAGCTAGTAAGGAAGTAGAGTATCTACTAAAAGGAGAAAAATAAGAAAAGAAGGGTGTAGGAGTAAGATGCCCCAGAAAAGGATGAATTAAAAGGAGAGATCCCCAGAGAAAGATAGAACTTCAGACCAATCCAGTTGAAAGTATAAGTTATAAATTCTTTCTTGAGGAGTTACTGGTTTGAAATGAATGGAATGGAAAGCCATTTCCAATTCCCTAGTAATGTCTTAGACTCCATAGGGAGCATAATAGGCTGTAAAACCCAAAGGAATGAGGATCCACGGGGCCGCTAGGATCAGATGTTCAGGGGCTAAATCTCTTACTGGCTGCTCCCATAAAACTTTGCACAAATAAGCAACTGAGAAAATTTGGCCTGCAGCAGTATGTTGTGGATCCATGGATTAGGATGCCGCTGGATACACGTAAATAATTCATACATATTAGTGATGATAATGGTATTTTTGGTATTTTAACTACATGTAAAATATTCATATAGACATTCATATATATTCAGCTATACATTAGCTGTAATGTTTTTAGTACTATTAACTAATCAGCATATTTGTCTAGATTCTTTTCTGTTCAATTATTACCCAGGAGTGCAATTTCCACATTGATGTCCTATCCCATTATTCTGAAGGTCATAATAAATGTCATAATGCATCATATCATACTAGAACGCCAGTAAAATTTAGTGTTAGAGATAAATTGTGATTATGCAAATAGAGAAACACACACAACACTAGATTGGATTTTTCAAAGTTGTATTCTGTCACAAATTTATTATCCTAAGTGTTTATAACATTTTTCTTGGACAATTCAAGTTTTAAGATTGTTCTGAAGGGTTCAAGATTTTGCAGAACTTGCACAGGCATGAAAGCCAGTATTTAAGTCTTGCCTAGATACCGTCCTCATTGCTGTCAGTATTACTGCTATCCTTTCAAAGCGGGCAGCCAACTTCCAGGAGCCGGTTCAGCCAGCACCTCAGCTTCGTTCCCACAGGCCCATCTGCTTGCAGTGCTCTGTGAAGATGCAACAACTCAAAGCATATGGCTAGGACTTCTTCTCTTGGAGAATGACTGCTGAAAAGTACTTGAGAACATGCATTTGGTTAGGATAGTAAGTTGGTCCAAAGACTGCTGATCTATTTGAGAGCTTGAATATCATGAATATGCTACCTATAGTCCTAAGAAGGAGAATCTTTCCATGTTCATAACATACATGTCAAAAATAAATGGAACAAGTACCTTATAGAATGGTATTACACAAGCTATACAAACGCAGGAAGTGAAGTTCAAAAGTTTGAAAAGCATCACCCTAATTGATGTTGGCATAAAGTGGCAGAAACTGAACTACTTTGCAAGTATTCTGTCACACAGCTCCTTAGATTTGCATTTACTTAAACAGCATGTCCCATTTTACAGGAACTCCAAATAAATGAAGACACTAACTTGTCTGAAAATAGATGTTGCAAAATTATATTTGAGTCCAAACACAATTAGACAAAAATATTGGAAGAGCTCTGTAGGTTGGTGTACAGTGAACATAATATTTTCATATCAACTTGGATGTTTTCCACAACAGGACATATTTTTATAAGGATGACAGGTTCTTTTGCCATAAGCCTTTCAAGAATTGGTTTCCTGGCAGAGAAATCAACAAATAAGACAGTTTTGCTTCCTGCTTTCATTTAGTTTAGGATAACTGAATCAGGATCTTAAACCACTGGTACCCTCATTGTTTAAGTCTAAGAAGTATAATTAAAGATTACCAGGTTTTGGACAAAGTTAGGAAATCCAGAAGAAACTTAGGGCAGGGTGGGGTAGTATCTGTTTACTGAAGAAGTGGGAAACTGTGCCAGTTCTGGGGTTAAGTAATCAGGAGCCACACTCTGTGGGTCAGTAAGAGCTGTGGGTGAGGACAGCCTAATAGGGCCTGTGATTGCTAAGGGTACAGCCACTGGCAGAAGAGCTGCCATAGAGCAGAGAAGGAGGAACTGTGAGAAGTAAATGTTCCTGCTTTCCATGTCCATCTTCGTGGCTCACAAGAGTAGAGTCTCACCAGAGCCCAGATTACTAAGGAAGCTTGAGTCATGCAACAGAAAATGCAGCCTCCTGGAGCACAAAATGAGGACAGGAGGAGAGCTGGGTTTTTGGGGAGAGACTGTATATGAAAAAGAACCAAAAGAATCTAGGAATTAAAATGGGCACAGAAGACACCCTCCATGTACATTTGCTTTCTTAGCAATTGGACAGCTGAGGTCACAGGACAGCCAAGGGTTTGAGGTCATCCTGGACTACATAGTGAGTTTAAGGGTAGCCTGAACCACATATTCTTAAACCACTGGTTTAAAATCCTGATTCAAGTAATACAGTGGGGGCAGCGAGATAGCTCAGTGGACTAAGTGCCTGCTTGGAGTGCAGGTACTAGGGTTTGATCTCAGTGCCACATGCTGCCCAGGCCCCCCCACCCCAGGACACACTGAGCCAGCGAGGGAGTCTGGTCCTGGTGGCACATGCCTGCAATTCCAGTGCTGGCAGGCTGAAACAGAATGAGCTCTGTGATTCTGAACTGTGTAATGAGATCCTGTGCAGAAAGGAAGAAAGATATATATATATATGGAGAGAGAGAGAGAGAGAGAGAGAGAGAGAGAGAGAGAAAGAGTACAGTGGAAAAAAAGAGTTCTAAAGACCAATGAAATATGGGCAGGCACCCCTCTTTATCACTAAATAAGTATGAGATATTGAACAATTTCTCAAATGAATTATATTAAATTCCATAACTGTAAGATGAAAATAATAATATCTTCTTCTTAGGGTCTTTGTTAAAAAAAAAGTGTTTGTTTTTTTAACACCTAGTATATGGAAAAAACCCAATTTGTGTTAATGCTCTATCCTCTGTTTGTGCCATTGCTTCCTTATTACTATAATAATTTCAAGAATTTATGACCCAGAAAGCATAAAATTTAAAGTTAAACACAACTGGAGAATGTTTTAATAAACTTAAAAGTGTTTTGTAAAAACTCCTCAAAGTCATAGGAAAAGTAAAATAATTCTTAAAAGAGATTAAGGAACCTAACCCTCAAGATTATAGTCATTTAAAATTCTACTCCTTAAAATAGCTTTTGGATTTTGACATCAGAACACTTTACACAGTCCTTTAAAAATGTAAAAGTTAACATCCCTAATGTGTATGTCTAATCTCTTCCCACCTCACTCCTCTCCTGTGGGGTTGTTGTTTAAATCCAGAATGTATTAGATCACCTCCCTTTTTAAAACACAAACCCAGAGTAAGAAGTATAAACACCTTAGCAAAACTTTTAAAGATTTTCTTAAATTACAAAGACATACCTCCAGCCTAATCTCCCAGCACTCAATGTGCCACAGCTCAGCATCAATGAGCTGCTTCCACTTTGCAGCATATTTTTCATATCTCTGTTGACTATATTTTCTCGATAGTGAAGATGCATAATTTTCTTGCGACAAGACTGTAAAATTCATGTTTCAACCATTTCACTAATCAGTGAGTATGAGCAACCATTTTCTATGCTGATTTTACCATAAATTCTTATTTTTATTAAAAAAAACAATTACAAGCAAAATGATAATAACTGAAGGGAAAGCATTTAATAAAGCAAGTTCTAGGGCCGGCCAAACAGCTTAGCAAATTAAAGCACCTGCAAGCAGGTTTAGGGGTGAAGGGTTCAATCTCCAGGCCTCTTGTGCTGGCCCTGCCCCCAGAGCATGCTGAAAGGGCAATTGAGACTGGACGTGGTGGTGCGCGCCCGTAATCCCCTCTCTTGGGAGGCTGTAAATAGTCTAGTAGTGAGACCCTGAATAGTCCGTAGACCCTTCCCTAAAGCGCAAGAAACTAAAAATAAAGCAACTCTTCAGCTTAGGGTATGTAACCAGCAATAGTGACATTGTCTAATAAAATGCTTACTTGTCTTTCTACTATCTCATAACAATATTGTGTCAAAAAAGCATAGTCAATCCACAACAGAGAAAATTTAAAGTAAGTCTGCATCTTGCCTAAATTTTGTGAGGATCTGGAGACCTTAGAAAATTTCATAATATCTCTGATTTTCTTTCACCAAATTCTACCATATATGATAGTTACTGATTTTCTTTCTTGCCTGAATATCTACCTACCTTTGTCCTTCTTTCTCTTTCCACTTTCAGTTTCTATGCCACACATTTTCTTTTCATTTTATTTATTTATTTATTTATTTTGATTTATTTATTTTTGTGGCTGTCTCAGCTGACCCTGGGGGCAGGGCTTGTAGAGCAGTGGTGCCAGGGACAGAGCCACAGTCCCTGGGCACTTGCCTAAGCAGGCACTTTAGACCACTGAGCTCTCTCTCCAGCCCCATTAACAGGTTTTCAAGTTGACACAAAATTGGTAACTTGGAGAGCAGGAGAAGGGAAGACAGCCCACAAGGCTTCCTTTTAGAGGATAAAAGAGTATATTTATTTTTGTCCCATTGCTCCTTGATTTTGACCTTTATGAAAGTGAATATTTTCTCAGTGCATTCTAAGTAGACATGACTTTGAAAAAAATAGTCTTTTCCTCAGTGTATGTAGAAGAAACTGATGCTAATAAAAATTCTATAAATCTGACACAGTGCTTTTTGTTAATGTTAATAATTTTGGTTCTTTCTTGTACTGAGCTATAAAAGAGAATCACCTGGACCCTTTTTGGTCTCCTGCTTGCTCCTTGAAGTCGCTCCAGACGCAGGCTCTGCTTCTCTACCACACTCAGTCTTCTCCTCTGTGTACCAAAGAAGCTCTTAATCTACCTAAGCACTTCCTAGTTGCCATGGTCACCACTCCTAGGTCAGTAATATCAGCTCTTTGCAGATACTCATAGCTATTATCAAGCAGGTACAATGTGAACTGTTTAGTATTCAAAACTTGATGCTTGTAAATCCAATACCATGTCTGATGAACACGACTAGGCAGATTACCTCAGGAGCTTGAGATAAAGCAAAATTGGTGATAAGTCAATTTGAGGGGGTGCTTTCACTTTTCTTTCAATACCTGTTCATGAATCTGATTGTTTTCTCTCTTCTCACTCTAAACTTAATTTCCCCACTGCTTGCATGGCATAATCTCTTCTTTTTGTCCTCAGTTTTGCATGACATTATCTCTTCTTTACGTCCTCACTGAATACCTGAGCTCTGCATCCAAAGTGCTTCTAGGTTCCTGTCACATAGGTGAAGGAAAGGAAATGCAGAAGGATTTTTATCTTTATACTTCAGTTATTTGTTTGGTACAAGGTTTTGGTATACAGCTCGGACTCGTAGTGATCCTCCTGTCTCAGCCTCCCCAGCACTGGGATTGCAAATGTGTGTCACCATGCCCAGTTTCAGTGGCCGGCACAGCACACCGAACACCAGCATGGCATGCACTACTGAGGAACAAACCCTGACCCT
Organism: Ctenomys sociabilis; assembly: GCA_004027165.1. Taxonomy (NCBI): domain Eukaryota; kingdom Metazoa; phylum Chordata; class Mammalia; order Rodentia; family Ctenomyidae; genus Ctenomys; species Ctenomys sociabilis. Next base: position 25,276 of record PVKA01008604.1, read on the forward strand.
TGCACTTGCCAGGCAGGCGCTTAGACTGTTGAGCTATCTCCCCAGCCCTGCAAAAGGATTTGAATGTCAAATTGCAGTCAAGAATCTGAGAGGTAAATGTGGTGTTCTATTACCAGAGGCTTTGAATAACAAACCCATATGTCAGTGCCTGCTACATAATAGATTCACTTCACTTACTACCCTTTGCTATCATTTTATACTTATAAATTCAAATATAATATTCTATTTTGATCTGGGCCAGCTATTAATTTATTTTTGTGGCTTAACACTATTAACATTTAACTAGAAGCCTCAGGAAAGGTCCAACACAAAGGACTTCACTTGAATCAGAGCTATTCAGGAAACCTTTCTGCACTAACAAAATTACTCCCTGGTCTGCACTGTCCAATAGAGTATTTACTGGCCACATGGAGCTATTCAGACCTTTAAATATTACTACTACAACTAAGAAATGAAAATTATTGATTTCATTTAATGTCAATTGTTTTAAAATTAATTTTGAACATGTCCTGAGGCTCAGGTCACAGGTAGCTCATTTTAAAAGATAAAATCTTAGATATAGGGACAGGTTTTCAGGTAGATATGAAATGGATGACTTCTCAGCTATTGAATATTGTACCAGATGTCACCCTCTGCTATTTCCTTCTACAGAGGTACACATTTCCAAAGTTGTTATGATTTAGAATACAGAAAGATCATCATTACTACCAATTTTAAGTATGTCTTTATTATTTCTAAATTATCTAGATTGCTGTTTTATTTTTTTGTTCAGGAAGATGCTAGAGTGAATTCAGGAGAAAAGGCAATTTAGAGTCATCATTAATTTCATTTAGTAGGTTGTCTTCATAGTCCCTAACAGCATGTTCCTCTCCTTGTTATAAATGCTTTTTCATTCCTTTAATTCTCTCAGGGTGGATTTAACTTACTATTGATGGCCTGATCTCAGGACTTTATTAAATCAGAGTCTTGTACTTTGGGAGTCTTTCCTGGGGAAATGTTTGCTTCCAGTGGGCTGGCTCCTCCTTACGGATGGGGCATCATTTTTAAGTTAATGTAATTTTATAGATATAGAGGTCTAAATAAAAAATTGAAACAAATTATGTCAGCTTTCAGTTAATTTTCTGCATGTACATTTTGTTTGGGGTCATAAATGATTTGTGTCTTGAGATAATGAGTGAGGTTTCACTGACACTGGCAAGGCAGTGGTGTGTGGTCCAATTGTAAAGATTCTAAAGATGTGAATCATGACTTAGAGTGCTTGGCACCCATATGGTTTTGATATTGTGGTAATGGAATGTTGAGAGGTTGCTTCGAATTTCATGTTTTATCTAGATATAAGAAAACTTGCTTTTGTGATGCTTCTGACTTAAATTGCTCTTTTGTCTACATGTCTCCATTCTTCTGGATTTCCTGCAAGAAACTACCTTCCCAACCAATTTCATTAATTATTAATTCCCTGGAATTCTCTGCTTTCTCTTCCTCCTGTCTAACTCTCTATACTCTCTTCACAGGATTTTATCTACTACTGACATAGGCAGAGATCACCATCTGTACAGAGTGCAAACTCCTAGGCCCTATTACTTATTTAAAACAGGCTTTATTCTCTTCCGAGACAGGGATTTAGAACTGTTTTTATAAAAACAAACAAACAAAAATCTAGGACTCTTAACTTGAGCCTATGGATTTCCAGTAGGTAACTAAAAGTAGGAGAAAGCTTGACCTTCATTTTATACCTGTTTTCTTTCTTACCTTTAAATTTGGGGTCAAATCTCTTTTTAATTCTGAATCAAAGCATGTTAATCAGTTTGGGAGTTCTGTCTAAAAGCTTTCAAAACAAGATTGATTAGCCTTGAATGTAGGTAGTCTATTTCAGCCATGCAAGACCAAAGACACCAAGTTGTTTGCAGGAACATTTAACTACAAGTGAGTGCCTAGAAATCTCCAGTTATCCTAAGCTCAGATGGCTTTGGATTCCAGAAAAACTCTCTGAAAATTCAGGATGTCCACAATCTGATCGAGACTGGATGGTCCCTTCAAGGAAAAACTTCTAGAACCGACTTGTAGGACTGAAATGGACACAATGATAAGCAGAATCTAGCCCACCTCAGCTAACCCATAAAGGTTGGTCTTGATTTTTTATTAACAGGCCAGTCCTGATCCTTGTCATTAGAACTATGTTCCTTGAAACCACTCAAGTTGTAGCTGTTTCTCTGCTCTTGCTTACTTTCTAATTGTATGTAGCACACTTGCCCATGCCTCCCACTGCTGTATCCTGAAAGGCTTTTCTGTAGTGAAAATTTTTACCTGGGATGAGTTTCACCCCCATCTTCTATTTGGTGAACTCCTTGGACCCCAAGTAGTAGCACTACCTTGGCTCTACCTATAGTGCAAACATTGATGACTGTGCAGCTTCTCCCCAACATACATTCCTGATGCACACATCAAGTTGTCTCCTAAGAATTTTCCATGTGGATGTCACACAAGCTCCTCACACAATGTATCAAACGTTAAACTCAATGTCATTCTCAAACCATCCAAAATATCTCTTATGGTTTCCTATTTGGATGAATGGTAAATCAATAGAACTGGTAATATAAGCCAATATGCTAAGAATGATCATTTACTTTTGTCTCCTCCTGACTCTTTCCAATCAAAGAAGTCACTAAATATTATCTACCTAATGATCATTTATTCACTTCTCAAATATTTTTTTAAGATCTCTATGGCATGGGCCATGTACTTTTCTAGATATTTTGAACAGAGAATTAAAAAACATAGACAAAATGTTTGCCCCAGGGAATCTTAAGACATACTGGGATAAGAAAACCCTAATATATAAATTAAAATTAAAATCAACGATATAATTTGTAATCCAAGCTCTACAATAATTGTACTGTATACAACAAACTGAATTTCTGTTATCTTTGCTTCTAGGAAAAATCTCCCAAAGACTTTAGTACTGTATATGACCCCTGGTTTCCTGTTTGCCACTGTTTGTCTGCTTTGCTTCTTGGCCTCCATGAACTAGACAGCTTTGCTTCACTATGCCCTCACACTATGATATTCTTGTGATGGAGTCAGCTGGCCATGGATAGAATTCCCTGAAACCATGAGTCAAATTACTACTCTCTTCCTAAGGAGTCAGATGCTATGTTTCAGCAGTGCGAACACTAAGTACTACAGATGCAAACACTAGTCATCTCCATTTATGCTAACTCGGATATTGACACAGGTTACATGGTTTAGCAACTAGCAAGTAGGTATCAAGTTGCAGAAGCCAATTCTTATGCTTAGATATGTACTTCACAGCCAAAAGGCCCCAATCACTTCTTTTTTTTTCCTGTTGTCTCCATTCAAATTAGAAACAGTAAATTTACCTCTCCATGGCTGTGTAATTTTAATCTATATTTTATTCTGATCTTAATTCCTAATAATGGAATTATAATGCTTCCTCCAAGGAGTGTTATGAGGATAAAATGCAAGAGCAGCACACCAATTTGAAAGTGTGACTACTTCCAGGGGTGGTGGTGCACGTCTATAATCTCGGCACTTAGGAGGTTGAGATAGGGATGAAGCAAGTTCAAAGTTACTCTGGACTATGTAGTGAGTGTAGGCCTGGCCTGAACTACATAGCAAAAATGATGTTTCAAAAATTGCTCCCTCAAAATAATAGGTGAGTATTTTTAGGATTCCCACTACTATAGCAGATAATTTTTGATCATTATCAAATAATTTGGAACTGAGACACAGTCCTAACAAAATCAGAGTTAAATCTAAGGGTAGTTGTTATAGGACCTCAGAGGTTTCTCTCATGTTCTTGAGACAGTCAGGAAAGACAAGGTACGTGATGGGCACAACTCCCAGTTCTCAATGTCTTAAAAAACAGCAGTTTATTAACAATTTATTATATGTTTATAGCAAAGCTGTTTTACTCAGTATCCAAGGAAGTTGCAGCTTCAACAGAACTACAGCAAGGAGCAACATGAATTCAGGGAGGACACATTAGCTGGGCATAGCTCACCCCAGTCGTGACTCATTTTTATCTTTAATTAATCAGTTAAATAATTACTTTTTGAGTGGTACCAGGGCTTGAACTCAGGAACTTGAGCTTGCCAAGCAAGCCCTTATTCCACTGAGCTGTTCTCCACAGCCCTACTTTTAATAGCTCATCTAACAATTAAAAGTAATCCACTAAATAGTGGATAAAAATGATATTTTTATTTGACAGAAATTACCATAGATGTTTTAAATCAATTCATGACACTAAATAGGAAGTCTTGACTGAGCCCTCAAAAGAGGAAAACTAAGGAGTGGAAGTAGGACTATTGATAAGACCACTAGGTGATTGACAGTGTTGATCAACGACTGATGTCCTGACGTTTATTACTTCCGCATCTTTAATTGTGTCATCGTGGCTGCCTCAGTGTCTTGAACTGGTTCAGAATGCTTGCTTTTCTTGGTAATTTTATCTTTAAGGAAGAGACAGAAGTCATGTGATGCTAAAGCCAGTAAGTAAGGTTGAAAGAATCCGTGATGATATTTTTATTTGACAGAAATTGCCATAGATGTTTTAAATCAATTCAGGACATTGAGGCAGCCACAAAAGTCATAAAATAATGTCCTGAATAGCTATAGAAAGTGGTGCGAATGATGCGTGTTTTTGGAAGGGCATTAATAGCAATAAGTGTTTTGTTTTGTTTTTTTCTGTATTTAGGACATGGTCTATAAGGTCTACAGGGTCTAAAGGGTCTCACATAGATTGGACTTGTAGTGATTCTCCTGTTTTCTGCCTTCCAAGCGCTGGGATTACAGGCTTGCGCCACTACGCCCAGTCTAGGTCACCATCTCAGCGTGCTCCCAGGGTAGCCCAGCACGGCAAGCTGTGGATCAAACCCTGGCCTCTGCGCTTTGCTGAAGCATGTGCTTTAGTCCACTAAACTATCAGGTTGGCCCACCAATAGGTGTTTCGTCATAGTAATTTTGCTACTTTTTATTTAAATAGTCATCATTCACTTAGATCATGTCTTTACCCAGTAATGTCCACTTGTGATTCCTAGTGCCCTAGGCTAGCTTTGTAATCTTAACCCTCACCATCCTGCCTATTCATTAAGCCATGCTGAGAGAGAAGTCTTTGTCTGCCTAATCAAAAGTAGAATTCCATCATCTGGCACATCTTTCTTTTTTATCACAGCTCTAATCACTGCTTATTTGCATCCCAATTTTGCTCATGGACCTCCATTTAAATGTAATTGAGAACAGGATCTTTTTAATTTTGTGTAAATCTGTCTTCCCAGTTTTTAGCTCAGTAACTATTTATTGAACACATGGCAGAATGTACTGGGTTTTTTGTCTATGTGTGTTATGGCTTGTATCTAGATGTACCCCCAAAACTTCATGTAGTCACAGATGTGCAGGGGGATGGCTGGACACAGAACATGTGGTGCTGGGATCAAGGATGTGTGATTACTAAATCAATGATTGCTTAGGCATAGTTCTCGCTAAGATTAAGGGTGTGAGTACTACACCTGCCTGAGAGTGGTGGCCTTTCTAAGATATAAGAGATAGAAAGGGGATGATATGCTCTCACACTGCTAACTTGCCATGGATCATTTCTCTTCTGTGATGCCCCTCTGCCATACCTCCCTGCCTTGGAACTAGCCAGTCTTGGACTGAATACTGTGTAGTCCATGAACCAAGCAAATCTCTCCTCCTTTAAACTTGAGTGTTGAGTATTTTTTTTTCAATAATAAGAAAAGTAATCAGTACAATGTACTATTAGTAATTGGAAAATAAACATCAAGGCTATAGCAAAACTACTGCATCAAAAAGGAAAACTAATAGTACTTAGGAATAGCAAGATAGATTAAAAAAATACAGAAAAATGGACACTCGGTCATTGCTGCTGAAACTACAATTTGATAAGACCATTTTGGCGAGCAGTTTAGCATTTGTTACTATTGATTACTAGGAAGTGTGTTCACTACACAAGGGATCCTGTTCTCCAGGGCAAGACTTCGTCTTCTGCATACATGGGGCACCAGAAGACAGGCTTGTGTTCTTAGAAAATCTAAACAATGAAACACAGTGAGGAACATCTTTATCAATCCAAATGTTCATGTGGAATAGAATATATGAATACATTTGAGTGTTCATATAATGAAATATTAAATAGCAGAAAAATAAGAGACCTCAGCTATACACGTCCACAAAAATAATATCAAAAATCATATTGAAAGACAGAGAACCACGGAAGAATACATAGATTAATAGTCCATTTGTATAAAGACCAAAAGGAAGGAAATTTAACATAAATTGTGTATAGATGCAGGTACAATTGGGAAAACTGTAACACAAGACAGAAATGGCCAATATAAACTTTAACTTAGTTGTTTTGGATTTTGAGAGTGGAGTGTAACTTCAGACAGGCATATGAAGAATTTTAAAAATATTAAGCATGTTTTATTCATGAGCTCAGTGGTAGGAATATGGGGATTATTATTATCATTACTATTGGCAGTTTTTAAACCCTTTTAAAATTATTTCACATGAATGATCCAACATTTCACCAATGGAGGAACAAAAAGCAAAAATGATTAATTTGATCTTTATGAGGGTCTTTTTTAGAAAAATATTGAACTCATTGCATGAGAATCAGCATAACTCTTCAGAAATAAAAAATGTGAGCTTCTTATAAATTCCTTTCTCTGTAGATTTTTCTCTCTTCATTTTATCTTTCTCATTTGTTCACAAATCTAAGTTAGAAAAACTCTAGATGAAGCCCTGAAGTTTAGTTCCATTTCCTGAAATCAGGAATTCAGATTTGGAAGATTAATTTATTTAAATTGTACTATTTAAAAATTAAGTGTCTACTTAAGTTTGCTATATTTGGAAGTTAGAATGCAGGAAAATACATACATATGCACACATGGATGTATAAAAGTATATTCAAATATACGGTTTACATGCTTGTGTGGAGGATTATATATAATACACATACATATATGATATATGTATAATAGTCATCCTTGTGCTCACTTAATCAGATTGTTTGTATATATAAACTATATATATTATATATATATTTTTATATATATATACATACATATACATATATATGTTTTTTTTTCTTATTGTTTTCTTTTGGAGACAGGATTTCACTTTGTAGCCCAGGCTGGCCTTGAACTTACAACCATCCTCAGCTTCCTGAGTGCTGGAATTATAGGTATGTGCCGCTATATCCAGCTCAAAATGTATGTATTGTACAAGAGAAGTATATAAATGTATGAATGCTACCTCTAGAGGTGGAGTCTGAGTGGTAAGAATAAAGTCAGAATCATACTTAATGTAGAACTAGAGTCAGATTCAGTTCAAACTTGTTTTTTCTCTTTACCAACTGGATGTCATTGGGCCAGTTATTTATACTTTCTAGATCTCAGGTTCTTGTTTTCTATGATGAGGGTAATAAGTAAAAATACTTCATAAGGATTTTGGAAGAATTAATTGTGAAGAATGGGGAGAAAGCTCAGTGGTCTAAGAAATTGCTTGGTAAGCACAAGGACCTGGGCTTAAGCACCATTACTACACGCTGTGCTGGCCCCAGAACCTTAGGCCTACTGCACTGCCACCGAAACTGGGCACGGAGACACACACCTGTCATCCCAGCACTGGAGAGGCTGAGATGGGGGGACGCTATGAGTCTAAGCTGCATAACGAGGCACTGTACCAAATAAAGAAATAAAATAAAAGATTATTGAAAAAGTGAAAAATGAATTAACTATGCCAATGTATGGTCAATGTTCAATACAAAACTTTGCACACAGTATGCTTTCAGGATTGTTGGTCTTATTATTAGTGTTTAGGATATTATTACCTTAAGGAGGACATACAGGAGGAAGTCTGGAGTCATTGTGCTAATCACAAAACTAGTATGAGTTTCATATTTTAGTCTTTGTTCAAACGGTTTTCTGGCAAATGGATCTTACAGCAGTGGGGGAAATAAAATTGAATTTAAAAAAAAATAGCATTCACAGTGAAAGACATTCTGTGTACACTCAGCATTAATACAATCCCTAGGCAATTTGACTAGAAGAGAAAGATCACTGAAGGAGAGATATAAGTGGACTGAAAAAAAGAGGGAGGGCAGGCAAAAATAACAAGGTGATATGATAGCCTTATGATACGTGGCAAACCTGTCTCCCATCTACAGATTAATTCACTGTGGAGTTAGATATGAAAACATGTGAGAGCTGGGACGCTTTGAAGGAGTTTCAATGGAATAAGTACAAATAACAATGGTTCTTTTCTATTGTTATATGTTTGTGACACATAAAATTGCATTCATTTTACCTTGATCATTTTTTTACCACTTCCCCCACACCCTTCTCTCTTCTGTCACCCAGATCTCCATTCATATCTACACAAAAAGTGTACCTCCTTGTTTCATGCCACCTCCTCTTTAGTTCACAGAAAACACTACAGAGGAGACAGAATAATAATATGCCAGCAAATATGTGTAGTTAAAAAAATCAAGGGAGAAGAGCAATTGTTCCAGAATTAGTAGCTTTAGGTAGGGTTGGAAATACTTGGAGTTTTGCTGACATTCATTTTTAGGACGCTAGAATCTGAAGGCAGAACAGAATCTATCTGGTCAAAGGCTTTAAAGTTCAAAACTTAGGGAGGCAGAGAGTAGGTACATGCTTACATGAGCTTGGCTACTGGTCTAGTGCCTGTTTGCTTTATTAAATACAGCTCCTGTTGGAGTTTTCATGTCTTGGTTACTCAGGACATCTTGTTTCTCTGATGCCTCTATAAAATGATAACCCCCATAGATACCACACACACACACACACACACACACACACACACACACACTTTTTTTTACAGAAGTAAAGAGGGAGGAGAGGTGGTAGATCTGGAGAAAGGGGAGGAAATGATGGAAAAGAGGGAGGAAAATGGGATAAAAATCAGAAACAAAGAAATCAACAAGTTTATTTGGAATGCAGCTTGTTATACATTTCTTACTTAAAGAGTCACATGCATCGTAGTTTTAACAAATGTAAGAAATTTTTATAACAATTCAATTTTGCTTAAATACATGTTCCTGTTACACATTAAAGTAATAGCAAGAGTAATAAGGTGTGGCGCACATTTAAAAATGATATTATGATTTTCCAGTTAGCAACATTTTGTAGCTTAGATATCATATCAGAATTAAAGCTTTAAGAACGCAGTGGAAAGGAATAAATCTCTGGTGTGCTGAGCTGGGTCCTCCCCAGGGGTGCACTGAGACAGAGACGGAGCCTGGGCATAGTGGCGCATGCTTGTAATCCCAGCACTTGGGAGGCTGACAACAGGAGAATTCCTAGGAGTCCAGTCTACCTGGTATTAGATAAATTACATAAATAAATAAATAAATAAATAAATAAATGTTTTATTTTATTTAATTATTTATTTAGTACAGGCTCTTGCTGTTCAGCTTGGACTGTCAGCGATTCTCCTGTCTTGGCCTCCCCAATGTTGGATGGGATCACAGTTGTGCACACCATGCCTAGCTTTGGTGGCCAGCTTGGCACCCCGGTTCCTAGGCCAGCACAGCACACATGCTGGAGATCTAACTTGGGGCCTCAGGCTTCCCAGATGGGTACTTAGATCACCAAGCTATCTTCCCAGCCCTATATTAAAGTTTTAAAGGAAATTACTTTCCTAACTTCCTTGTGGGCTTTGCTGTTGATCACAGGATGTAAGTGCCTAACCAAATTTTCCTGATTTGAGAAATTGTTCCATGAATATTTGCATCATATACATTAATTACAGTAGACTCTAATATTTGTCTCTCATTCTCTACAAGAAACAGTTCAAAATTATTAACTTTAATAATAAACATGCAATTAATTTGAGCATTAGTGGATTAAAGCAGAGTCAAGATATTTGCAGAGTGATTTCAAACAAGATCTAGGCCTGAAATAGAATGTGCTCCAGAAGAAAGACTGTAGAACTGCTCCACTGAGGATTTGAGACACCTTTGTGCTAATGACCGTGACTTAATCATAGACTAGCATCAGGATACCATCGTGCCAGCTCTGCTCCAGACTCCGTTCTCACCCTGAGTATCTGATGATGTATCAAGGATGTAGACTCCCAGTAAACACATCCCACTTAAAGTGTTATGCTACACTTAAGTGAGAGATACCATACGGCATTTAGACCTGTTTGTCTGTTTTATTTTACTAAACATTATATTTTCCAGATGCATACATTTTCCTACAAATGTCTAAAAATATGTATATCACGTTTATATGTCACATTTTCTTTATGTAATTGTATGTTGGTGAGTATACAGGGTTCATCCAGAATTTAGGTGTTGTGAATTGTGCTATTGTAAACACTGGTATCTCAAATAGTTGTAGTATGATGATTTTAGCTAGATAAACAGAGAATAGGTAGAAGGAGACAAGGGGATGGGTTTCTTGCAAATTGGATAGCATCTGAGAGACCATAAACTTACTAGCTCAATTGACATGGATGCTATATGCCATAAACATGAGCTGAGATTAATAATATCAATAGAATGAAAATAGGATAATCAGAAGAGAGGGGAAATATGGAGGAATGGTAAGTAAAAAAGAAGAAAAATAAAATTTAAGCATTTACCACTGAAAAAAGTTCCAGTTCAGTTCTAAAATGTTCCACAAAATCTAATACTCAGTGATGGGGCCTTATCAGAGAACAATTATAAGGCTGTAACCTGGAAGGCTGTGTTCTTGTTTCTGGCTCCTCCTTGCCCTCTCCTTCTTGACTTTAATGGGTTGAGCATCTTCCTGCACCATGCGCTGCTGTTCCCTCTGCCTTGAAGCCAACCGCCTTTGGCATGCTTGATTGGCAGGCAAGCAAAAATAAACCATTCTGCCTTTCAGCTGTCAGTGTCAGGTGCTTTATCCAAGCAACTGGAAGGTAACTAATGTAGAACATTAGGACCAGTGAGGTGGGCTGCTTTCCATGACCACATGCTACAGCATATAAAACTGTACACTTTTCATATGAGAGGAGGATCACTGGGAAGCATGCTCAAATAGGAGATTATTTGCCCAGAATTCATTTTATCAAGGTGGTTAGAACCCACTGCAGCCATAGTATAGGAAGGCCTAGTATTGGAATTGCTGGAAGGATGTGCTGTCATTTACATTGGGTAGATATTTCAGGTATACAAAATTCAATAATTGTAGAGTCATGCAGGTTACCATTCAGATCTTACAATAAGGCCTTGAAGACCAGGCACTGTACCCATGAGAAGCTATAGTGGTACCTTTGTCTACAAACTTAATTTGGTTCATGATTCTGAAAATGTTGGCAATGTTCATGTTTGTGTGAGACAGAGCTCCAGTCATGCTCATCACCCAATGTAAATGTACAGAAAAACCCAAAATATTGCAAAAAAACCTCTTTGTGTACCTTTTTTTGTGAACAAAAGTGCTTGTGAACCAAGATGCCACTATAATGTGTGAAACTGTGAGAGTGGAGACCCAAGGAATTTGGCATGGAAGCAATGTAAGCCATGTCAAGATAGAGACATGCGTACTGCAGCCAGAGAGACCATAAGGATATGAACACTCAGACCCTTTGGGCTTAACATTGCATTACAGCTTGGGGCAGATATATGGGTGCTGGCTGCTGGGCATGGAGTTGCAGGACTTAATGTTTAGCTTGTTTATTGATGTTTTGCATTCCATTGTCCATCTCTTTTAAAATGAGGGTGTGAAATGAAGGACTACTTTGTATCTGTACATAAAAGATAGTTAGGATACATATACAGATACTTTCTCTTAATTCAATGAGAAGAAAGATTTGTACTAATAGTGCTTGGACAGGATATCATGTCTGCACCTTGTACTATGAATAATTACTACAAAGACAATAATATACAATGTATTAATTATTGAAACTGTCCTTCTAATATGTTTTGAAATGGTCTCATTGCTATTTGTTCCTCAATAAAATAAATATGTAAAATAAAATGAGGATGTGTGCCCTGTGCCATTGTTTGTTAGAAGTATGTGTTTGTACTTTTTATAGAGACCACAAGACTCCAACCCCACCCACTGTGGTTACCAGCATTCAGGTGAAAAACAACATGGGAAGACACAGAGATTGGGGGGGAGCATCAACCACACAGCAGGGCTCCCAGGCAGATTGCACAGGACAGATGAGTGAGATGAGCAGCATGAAACTGTCAGAGGCAATAGCAATGATAGGCGCCGACAGGTGGTGCATTAGGTGATTGGAAACAAGGACGCTCAGAATAGAGTGGCAGGGTGGGGCTGCTCGTTTTCCCTCTTTTTTCTTCTGTCTTTCCTTTTTAATATCTTTTGTTCTCATTAATAAATGGCTGGGGTAAAATCCAGGCACAGAAAACTAGTGCCATTTCCCGAACCCAGAGACCAAGTACAAATAATCCCTTATATACTCCTTTATTCTTTTCTTCCACACTTTTATCTAATTTCTCAAACCTTGCGTGGTCATCTTTGGTCCTCCATCCAGGCTTCTACTTTCTTTTTAGTTATCTTTGTTTTGTCCACTATCTTTCTTAATTTTCCCCATCAAAGGGTAAAAGCACTCTCCGAAGGGGAACCATTTTGCATACAAATCTTCCAATTTATGATTGGTTTGATAATATAATTGTAGATTTTACTCCTATGGTTAAAGGTACAAAATTAATAGTTACTACAATTTGTTTGTGTCTAAACTGTGTTAGGTGCTATTGTTATTGCTAATTATGCTACTTTAGCTAGAACGACTTTCCTGTTTTAGTCAGTTGTTCTCACTTTTTAACAATACTGGGATTTCCAGGGTAATAAGTTTATCACAATTTGGCACCAGAAGTTTGGTGTTTGGGCCAAACAGATGCAAACACCATACTCTTAATTAATTGTAAAGGTAGGATCTTGGGACAGTCACACACCAAGAAATTCCTACTGTAGAATGCATCTTTGAAAAAGAACCCTTACATAGAGAGTTCTTAATTCCAGTAAAACAGATACCTACCACAAAATCATACATGGATCAACACAGCAAACAAAATAAAAACTTTTGAAACAGATAATGATGAAATGAACATGCAAAATGCAACCTCAGAACTTCAACCCACCCAGAAAAAGTCCAGCAGATAACAAGATAGAAGAAAATAGAAAACATATGACTGGATTTTTTTTTTTTAAAAGATAGAAACTTAAATAAAGAAACAAATCCATAAGGCTATAGAGAAAATTACCTAAGAAATAATCTCTCAGGTACAAAGAATTGTCAAAATTTATAAAGAAAGTGTTCAGCAAATCTAGAATATAGATGGATAAAAAAGTAAATGATGATAGGAAGAGGATGGAAACCATGAATGATCAATATAGGAAAGAGACATAATCCACAAAAAGGATTCAAAGAGATATGTAGAAAACTCCATTTAAATGACAAAACTACTTCAGTGAAACTATAGACAGACTTTCAGGCCTTGGAGACAGGGTCTTGGCTAGCAATTATGATAGAAAAAAATGTCTTTAAAATAATAAAAGATGCATGTATAACAATTAAACAGAAGGGGCTGGAGAAATGGCTCAGTAGAATAAGTGCTTGCCCAGCAAGCATAAGGGCCTGAGTTCAATCCCTGGTTCTGAAAAAAAAAATTTGCACAGCTGCAAGACAATTTATGGAGTATGGCTGTTCCCACAGTAATAAAAAAAATTATATGAGAATAATTTGTGTCCACAAACAAGCAAGAGTCAACACAAATGACATAAAAATGTTTGCAAAAGTAGTAGTAGAAAATTTCCCAAGCATAAGTGAGGCACATAGAATGTCAGTTAGCCATAACCAAATAAATATACACCCAGACAAATAAAATTAAAGATCACAGAATTCAGCACAATAACAGAATACTAAATTGTAAGAAGAAAGAAACACACCACCTACAGAGCAAATGTCAGACTTCTCAGCACAAACCCACAAGTCAAGAAGAGTTTGAAGTCAAGGATTTCAGGTCCTGAAAGAAAAGAACTTCCAACACACATTACTGTACCCTGAAAATGATGTAAAGTTCTATACATTTAAAATTACTGTACTTTGAAAAACATATCAAAGAAGATTTCAGAAAAGGAAAAGATTTTCCTTGCTCCTGCATAGGAAGAACCAATATAGTGGGAACAGCCATACTCCATAAATTGTTACACAGATTTAACTCAATTTCAATCAAAATACCATTAGCATACCTCACAGATAAAGAGAAAACTTTCCTGAAATTTATCTGGAACAAAAGAGACATAGAATAGCAAAGGCATTCCTAGGCAACAAAAGCAAGGTAGGAGCCATGACAATCTCTGACAAGGAATTATACTACATATCTACTGTAATAAAATCAACATGGTGCCTGCAAAGCAACTTGCCTAAGGATGGGTGAAACAGATTAGAAAATAAAGACACAGCTACAAACACATTGAGCCACTTTACTTATGGCAAAGGGGTCAAACATGTTCATTGGAAGAAAGCCCTGTTAATGAATGGTGCTGGGAAAACTGGCTTTCCACATGCTGAAGACTAACACTAGACCCATGTCTAGCATCATGCATTCAAGTAAAATAAAAATGGATTGAACATCTAAATATTAAAACAGAAACACTAAATCTACTGGGAGAGAAAGTAAGTAAAAATCTTGTAGATTTAGGGATAAGCAGAGAGTTCATGAACAGTACTTCTTAGGGAACTACTTCAAAGAATCAACAACTGGGGTCTCATCTTATTAAAAAGCTTGCATGTCAAAAAATTCACCATCACAGTGGAAAGGAAACCCACTGAGTAGGAAAAAATTTTAGCCAACTGTCCCTCAGACAAAGCACTTCTATCTAGATTTTTAAGAATGGAATAAAATCAGGCCCCCAAGATGCAAAGATCCAATAAAACATGGGCACCTGAAATGAATAAACACTTCTCAGATGAAGAAATGTACTTGACAAATAAAAATTTGAAAAAAAAAAAGTTCAACATCATTGATCATTCAAGAAATGCAAATTAAAACAACACTGAGATTCTATCTCATTCCAGACAGAATGGCCATCATCAAGAAATCAACCAACAGCAAATGCTTGTGTGGCTGTGGGGGAAACGGAATTGTTTTCCACAATTGGTGGGGCTTCAGACCGGTTCAACCACTGTGGACATATTGTGGAGATTGCTCACAAAGCTAGGCTGAGAGGTCCCATTAGACCAAATTATTACCTTTCTGAGTATTTTTGTAGAAAAACTAAAAAACATCATACCACAGCAATATACGTGCACCTATGTTTAAAGAAGCACAATTTTTAATGGTTAAATCTTGGAAACAACCTAAGTGTTAATCAACCAAGGAATGAACAATAAAAGATGTGGCATGTTTACACAATGTTTTACTCAACGACAGGGAAGGGTAAATCTGAGGCTATTATACGTAAATGGATGCAACTAGAGATCATAGACATAAGTGAAATAAATCATAGCCATATGCATAATCATCATATTACTTTTTTAGTGTATATATTTCCTCTTTCTTTCTCTTCCTTCTTTTTTCCTTTGCCTCATCCAAGTTGTTCTTTCCTTTTGAGAAGTTTATTTCCCTTTCACAGTATCTACTATAGATTTTGGATCATATGCACTCTTTCAGTCTCTTATTTTAGGAAGATGATAAGATGTTTATGCACCAACTATTACTTTTCTGAGTATTTTTCCATCTAAATATTTCACAAGCCTATTAAGCTGGAAGAACCTAGGTTAGCCTCATTCTTACTACAGGAGAATCTCGAAAGTGCAGTTTTCTAGCCTTATATTTTCCATAATACAGAAAGATTGTGCAAAGATTGGAGAGTGGTAATCTACCCCACCAACCATAATAACTTTAATTTTTGAGGTGAAAGCAACAAGTATGGAGGCAACAGAGAGGACTGTGTTTCCTAAAGTAGCTTAGCATCAGTTAGCCAGGGAACTTCTAAGATTAATTTCAACACTGAGGCTCTTTGACTTCAGTCTGAAAGCATCTATGCAGTGATAATTTAAAGGGATCCTTTCTTTCAAATTATAGTAATTCTAACCCATTTTGGTCTGGGGAAGAAGCATTTTGCTTTCTTGATAGGTCTCCATTGGTTTCAGAATTCCAATTTAACAACCCTCTCTTCAGTTGCACTTTGGGTAGCATGTCTAAAATAAGATTCTTTTCCCTAGGGCTTTGTTGTCTGTAGTGAAATTTCTCAACTCTAGATTTCTTATATGAAGGACTATTCATAGTCAAAGAAGAGAAAATGAAAGAATAAGAGACAGATAGTAAAATCAATCTCAAGAGCAAAGACAAAGGGAAAAATCTAGTACTTTTATTGGTTTCTTTTTATGTTAGTGCATTAGTACATGTGTGTATTACATAATGTTTGCATTATTGTATGGAGTTAGTACATCTTCATAACACAACCCAAGTTATTTTTTCTTCCATTATCCCTTCCTTCTCCCCACTTCCTCCATTACTGTAATGCACTCAGCTAAGTTCTCCAGATTAATTTGACTGTGGTAGGTACCTTGAAGTATAAGTGTATCATGTATCTTTGTGACAAAAGTACTTTAAATACAAGCTCAAAGCAAAACTATTCTCAAAATGATTACAGGCTTCCAAGGAATCAGGACTCAACACTTAGAGGATATAAAGGGAATTGAGGAAAGATGGTTTATTTCATTTCATTTTTTTTTTCTGTACTTTTTAGGAAAGGGTCTACAGGTGTTCAGGGTCTCACTACTTGATCAGACTTCTAGTAATTCTCCTGTTTACAGCCTCCCAACTGCTGGGATTACAGGTGTACACCACCATGCACAGTCTCAATTGCCATCTCAGTGCACCCGTGGAGTGGGGCTGGCACAAAAGGCCAGGGGATCAAACCCCCAGTGCATGCGCCTGCTTGCAGGCACTTTAATCCACTGTGATATTTGGCTGTCCATCTTGTTTTTTTCTTTTTTGAAGAACTTTAGTCTTTGTCATGTCTTGGTTTTTAGCACAGGCTCTTTGGCCTCTGCCTTGACTCCTTTAGCCTTTTGTCACACACTCCTTAGCCTTTTATCTCTTTTGGGGCAGACCCATTGACCTACTGATACACACTTACATAAAACATTGTAGTAAGCTTTAGATTTGGACTACTTCTTCAGTAACTGGTATGCAGATACTCTGTGCATGCTTTTTTTAATTGAAGAACAAATAGCAATGAGACAGTTTCAAATCAAATAAATAGAACAGATTCAATAATTAATACATTGCAAATTGTTTTTGTAATGGTCTGTTGTTGTACAAGGTGCATACATGATATTCTACTTACAGACACTATTATAGCAGAAGTCTCTAATCAATGAATTAAGAGAATGTAGCCATATCCTTATCTTATTTTTTAAAGCTGAATTATAGCACAGTTTTAATCATTAATGCTTTTGACCTTGTTATCTTCCTAGTGATTGCCCATAGTACTAGAAGCTGATATAATATCCTGTCCAACCATTATCACTGCAAATCTTGCTTCTGATAGAATTATGCAGAAGCACATATTTATCCTAACTGTACTGTTCATACAAACACATCATGGTTCTTCCTTTGCATCCCCCTTTTTTGTCTAGATCAAGCAAAGATGGGCACTCCAGTGTCATTAAACCATTATAAGTGCCCAAACGGCAAAATGATCAAACACAGTCCAGCAGTCCACAATAGTAATGAGTTATCTCAAGAAGTTGTTCACTGTAGCCATTTACAGCTCAACTTATTATTATAGCCCCACATTACATACCTCATTTTTATACATTTCTGCTGGATAGTTAAGACCAAGTAAAGCAAGACCTACATAATAAAAAGTGTAGCTCTTGTATCTGATGAGGTCAGTGAAGTCCCCTCAGGGTTTATCTTGTAATCCTGTATATCACGCTGCAGATCCTTTGTCTGTGTCAGCAATGTGGATGAGTCACGGCCATTGCTTAAGCAGTTTTCTCTCTGTGAGAGCTTGAGAGAAAGTTTGCTCTGCATGTGACTCTCCCCAGGTACGCTATACATCATTGATCATATTCTGCTGTGGCTCCATAATCTCCTTGATCAAAAAATTTGGGGCACAACTGAGTTTCATTATGTTATATGACAGGTTCTCCTATGTCCTGAGTCCTTGCTGACCTTGAAAGGCTAGAGGCAAAATTTTGACTGGCCTTGTGGCTCTTCTATTTCTCCATTTCTTGATCTGTGAATTTAGGTTGTTAACCATCCTGAAGAAAAGCTGAGTAGTACCCTGCAGCCTATGCCATTCAGTTTCCCCTAACTATCTGACTTAAGTCGTTTTAGTTGTTGTACATTTCTATTTGCATTTCATCTTTACTACACTAGGGAGAATATACAGTATTTGCACATGTTGTCTGGTTTATTTCATTTGTGAGTATATGCTCAAGTGGCATCCACTTCAATATAAATGGCTTGAGTTTATCATTCTTAATAACTGAGTAATACTCCATTATATAGAAATACCACATCTTTTTCAAGCATTCCTCTTCTGACAGACATCTTGGTTGTTTTCAAGATCTTGCTATCACAGATTGTACTACCATAAACATACGTACACATATATCACTATGATATAATGATTTCCATTCCACTGGGAAAATTCCCGATAGGGGGATAGCGGGCTTGAATGGGATTTCTAGTCCTACTCTTTTGAGGAGTCTCCACACTGATCTCCATGATGGTTGTACCAGTCTACATTCCCACCAGCAGTGGAGAAGGGTTCCCTTTTCCCCACAACCTCTCCAACATTCGTTGTTGGTTGATTTCCTTATGAAAGCCATTCTTTCTGGAGTGAGATGGTATCACAATGTTGTTTTAATTTACATTTCATGGATGGCTAGTTATGTGGAGCATTTTCTCATATATATATTCCCTTCTTTAATTTTGTCTTCTGAGAATTGTGTATTCAAATTAGATGTTCATTTTTGGATTGGGTCTTTAAATTTTAGGGCCCTAATATATCTTAGTTCTTTATATATTCTAGAGAGCAGACCTTTGTCTGATTGCTCATTAGTTAGGATTTTTTCAAAATTTGTGGGTTGTCTTTTCACTCTGTTGACAATTACATTTGATGTGCAAAAATTCCTCAAGAAGACTTGATCCCAGTTGTTGATTCTTTCGAGTGTTTCCCATGTGAATATATGTTTGTTCATGAACTCTTTGCCTACCACTATGTCTTCAACAATTCCTCCTACTTTCTCTTCCAGGACATTGAGTGTTCCTGTTTTAATGTTTAGATATTTAATCCATTTTGACTTTAATTTAGTGCATGGTGATAGAGCTGGGTCAAGTTTTAGTTTTCAGTGTGTAGAAAGCCAGGTTTTCCAGCACCATTTGTTAAAGAGGCTATCCTTCTTCCATTAAGTATGATTGACCCCTTTGTCAAAGATCAGATGGCTGAGTGTGTTCATAGATGCTTCTGCACCTTCTAAACTATTCCATTGATCCTCAGATCTATTTTGTTGCCAATACCATATTGATTTTATCACAGTGGCTTTGTAGTATAATTTCAAGCCAGGAATTGTGATGCCACCTGCCTTGTCTTTATTGACAAAGATTGCCTTTGCTATTCTAGGTCATTTGTTTACTATATTCGCTCTTCCTCCCCAAGACCAAGAAATGTCTTTCCATTTTTTGATGTCCTGTGCAACCTCCTTTCTTTTTTTTTTTTTGCGGAACCGGGGATTGAACTCAGGCCCTTGCGCTTGCCAGGGAAGCGCTTATTCCCCTGAGCCATCTCCCCGGCCCTCTAGGTCATTTGTGATTCCAAATAAATTTTAGGAATGATTTCTCTATGTCTGGGAAGTATGTTGGTGGCAGTTTGATAGGGATTGCATTAAATCTGTACAGCAATTTTGGGAATATGGCCATCTTCAAAATGTTGGTTCTTCCTATCCAGGAGCATGGAATATTTTCCATCTTCTGAAATCCTCTATAATCTCTTTTCTTAGGGTGTTCCAATTTTCCGTGAAAATATCTTTGACTTCCTTGGTTAAGTGAACCCAAGGCATTTCATTTTCTACAGTTCTATTGTAAAAGGAATTGTTTCTATTGTTTCCCTTTCAGTGTTCTTGCTATCTGTGTAGAGCAATGCTATTTACTTTCGAGTACTTACTTTATATCCTGCTATGCCACTGAATTTCCGTATCAGTTCTAGTAGTTTCTTGGTGGAATTTTTGGGGCCTTCCAAGTAAAGTATCAAGTCATTAGCAATTGTGATAATTTAATTTCTTCTTTACCTATTTTTATTCCCTTTATTTCTCCCTCTTTTCTAATGGCTGTTGCTAAGGATTCCAACACTATATTGAATAGGAGGGGTGATAGAGGACATCCTTGTCTTGTATCTGATTTAAGAGTAAAAGATCTCAGTTTTTCCCCATTTAGGATTATATGAGCTTTTGGGTTGTCATAGATAGCTTTTATCAAGTTAAGATAGAGTCCATCTATTCCAATTTTCTGTAGGACCTTGAAAATAAATGAGTGTTGGACTTTGTCAAAAGCTTTCTCTGCATCAACTGAGATGATCATGTGGTTTTTAGATTTCAGTCTATTAACATAGGGTTTCACATTTATAGATTTTTGAATATTGAAGCATCCTTCTATCCCTGGGATGAATCCTACCTGGTCATGGTGTATGATCTTCTTGATGATTTTGAGAGGACTGTTTCCTTTTCAACTTCATTGAAGAGTTTGTGGAGTGTGGGGATTATATCTTCAATAAATTTCTTGTAGAATTGAGCTGAGAATCCATCAGGACCTGGACTTTTCTTTGTCAGTAGGCTTTTTATTGCATTTCGTATTTTATTGGCTGATATCTCCTTATTGAGAGTTGTTATATCTTCTTGATTCAGTTTTGCTAATTTGTACCTTTCAAGGAATCTGTCCATTTCTTCTGTGTCTTCTATTCTATGAGTGTAAAGATTCTCAAAGTAACTATTGATAATCTTCTGAATTTCCACTGGGTCTATGGTGATTTCACCCTTTTCATTCCTTATTGCTTGTACTTAAATTTTCTCTTGGCTGTTTTTGATGAGGTTGGCTAGAGGCTTATCAACTTTATTTAGTTTTTCAAAGAACCAACTTTTTGATTTTTGGATTCTTTGACCTGTTTTCTTCATCTCAATTGAATTAATTTCTGCTCTAATCTTTATGACTTCTTCCCGTCTTTGTGCTCTGTGTTTCATTTGCTCTTCTTTTTCCAGGTATCAGAGATGCAACATTAGGGTGCTAATTTGTTCCCATTCTGTTTTCCTAATGTATGAGTTCATAGCTATGATTTTCCCTCTAAGAACTGCTTTCTTCGCATCCCATAAATTCTGGTAAGTTCTAATTGAATTTTCATTGAATTGTAGATAGTGTTGAATTTCATCTGTTACTCATTGATTGCTGAGTAGGGTGTTGTTTAGTTTCCATGAATTTAGTGGGTTTTTCTGGTTTCTTTTTTCATTTATTTATGGTTTCATTGCACTATGGTCAGATAGTATGCATGGGATAATTTCTATTTTCTTGCATATACTTAGGCATGACCTCTGGACTATTATGTGGTCTATTTTGAATGACCTTTGTGCAGCTCAAAAAATGTGTATTCAGCTGTGGTTGGGTGGAACACTCTGTATATATTCACCAGGTCCATTTGTTCCAAGCTCTGGTTCAGTTCTGCTAATTCCTTGCTAATTTTTTGTCTGGTTGATCTATCTTTTTAAGATAAGGGTGTGTTATGGTCTCATGTTAATATTGTGTTCTTAGACATGAAGTTTTTCATGTCCCTTAAGATTTGTCTTACATAGTTGGGTGCTCCTGTGTTTGGTGCATAGATATTGATGAGTGTTACTTCTTGCTCTTGAATTTTTCCCCTGACCAGTACATAGTGGCCTTCTTTGTGTCGTTTGATCATTCTTGGTTTGAAGTTGAGACTGTCTGAGAAGAGAATTTCTACTCCTTCTTTTTTCTGAGGTGCTGGGGCATGTAGTATTGTTTTCCATCCTTTGACTTTGAGCCTATGAATGTCCTTTTGAGTGACGTGTGTTTCTTGTATACAGCATATTGTTGCATTTTGTTTCCTAATCCACTGTGCCAGTCTAGTTCTCTTAATTGGAGAATTGAGTCCATTTACATTGATGGTTAAAATTGAAATGTGCTGACTTATGTTTGTCATGATATTTACCTGGCATTGTTACTCCTTACTTGTCTTTCCTTTTTAGTGGGTTTCTTCCATTCTTCTTCAGGGAGTTCTGGTGGTCTCTCTCTAGAATATCTTTCAGCAGACTGTGAAGGGATGGCTTTGTCATCATGAAATTCTTTACTTGTTCTTTGTCATGGAAGTATTTCACTTCTCCATCAAACTGAAAGAGAGCTTTGCAAGGTATAGTAGTCTAGGCTGGAATTTGTTTTCATGCAGGACTTGAAGAACTCTGCTCCATGCTCTCCTTGCCTTCATTGTTTGTGTAGAGAACTCAGCTGTAATTCTGACGCATTCTCCTTTGAATCTGAGCTCCTTCTCTCTAGAAGCTTTCAGTATATTATTTTTGTGTTGGATTTCTGGGATCTTAACTATTATATGTCTCGGTGTGTTTCTACTTGGGCTGAAGTTATTTGGTGTTCTGTATGCTTCAGTGACCTGAATGTTGGATTGTGTCCTCATATTTGGGAAGTTTTCTGCGATTATTTCTCCCCAAATTCTTTTTATGTCATTTGTATTGACTCCTTCATTCTCATTGGTACCAATTGTTCTCACATTGTTCATCCTGGCATCATCTTGCAGGTAATCAATTATTTTTTTCCTGCACTATCATTGTTATTAAGAGATCTTTTCTCACCTTTTAAGTAGTTGCCACAGCTTTTTCAAGATCTGAAACTCTGTCTTTGCTTTCACTCAAACGGTTCTGTAGAGTCGTGATTGATATTTTTCGTTCTTCTATATCTCTTT
Organism: Ctenomys sociabilis; assembly: GCA_004027165.1. Lineage (NCBI taxonomy): Eukaryota > Metazoa > Chordata > Mammalia > Rodentia > Ctenomyidae > Ctenomys > Ctenomys sociabilis. Next base: position 48,276 of record PVKA01008604.1, read on the forward strand.
GACTGTGTTTCATGTGTTCTATTTCTTTTCTGTATTGCTCATTCAAGGAATCCATCATATTTCTGATCTCCTCAATTTTTTTATCCATGTCTTCTTTAGAGGTAGTTATTAATTCTTTTTCTGCAGCGTTTCTTCCAAATTGGGTTTCCTCTGTATATTTCCAGACTTATTTCTGTATCAGATGCTGTGATTTCAAAGAATTGTTTTTTTTCAAAGAATTCTTTTTTAACTTCAGAAATTATTTCTGCTTTGAGTTCACCTTTCTGTTGTTGTGTCTTTGCTTCAGATGCTGTTAATTCATATGTTTCAGGTGGAATAGTGCTTTCTGCACGTTTTCTGGGTGAGCATTGTTTTTCCACCCAATGTTTCTGGAATTGATTCTTTATTTCAGATACTATGTAGTCAGATATTTCTTTTTTAAGTTGTGGAATCACTTCTCGTTTTATTTCCTCTATAGCATTCTGCTGTTGTTCCTTTGGTGCTGTATCTGTTAATTCATTCATTGCAGCTGAGCTAGTGTCCTCTGCCCTTACTGGTGGACTCAAGGTCTGGGATTGTGTTTTTCCCCTTGTCTTTGTCATTTTGTATAGCACTGACCTTTGACCTTCGGTGTAGAGCTTTGGTGCACCTATAACCTTATCTTGTTATGAGATTCGGGTGCCAGTCTATTAAGTTTGAAATTTTCCAGGTATGCCTATCCTGTATCTAGCTGTTGTGTTCAGTTCCTTTTTGCTGCAGCTCCTGTGGTTCCCCTCTGTTGGTTCCCTGTTCAGCCAAGCACAGACCGAACTGGGATGCAGAGCAAGTAATGAAAATGACCACTGTCTTGACTGGCTTTGGGGTGAGGATCTGGAAAATTGCCGGAGTCAGCCCTCCTGTGTCAGGCAGGTGGGTAGGCCTGGGCTTTGGTGGGTCTGCTGGGCTCCCAAAAGTATAGTGTATGATCTTATTCACTGGGTACGCTGTACTAGGTCAGCCAGCCTGTGCTGGGTCCAGGTCTACAGACCGGACCCTGAGAAGGCTTACAAAGGTCCCTCTGGTGCAGTGGACCTGGAGCCCTCACTCACAGGCCGGGCTATGCTGGGTTTCAGGCTGTGGGTTGGGATCAGGGATCACTTCGAAATGTCCCTCTGTCGTGGCAGGCTTGGAGTTCTCACTCCAGGCCGACCTGCACTGGGTCTGGGGCCATGGCATGGGACCAACAATTGCTGGGAAATGTTTCTCTGGTGCAGTGGGCCTGGAGCTCTCACCGACCACGGGGGGAGTGGGGGAGCAGGGAATCCCTGGGAAATGTCTCTCTGGCATGGCGGGCTTGGAGTTCTACACTCACTGAACTTTGATGCCCAGGGAGTCAAGGAAATTCCCACTTGCTCAGCAGGCTTTAGGGCAGGGGATCTGGGGAGGTGCTGGTGAGTTGGTCCTAAGGTTTCAGGCTGGTCACTGGCTTGGAGGGCTTGGGTGTGGGGATCCAGGTAGTGCATGTGGGAAGAAGCCAAAGGCTCTCCCTCAGACTCACCACACGCTCACTGATATGGGAAGCTTGGTGAGTCCTGCAAATTCCTACTCACTGGGAGAGCTTGGGGCAGGATCCAGGAGGCCGCTGGAGTCAGCCACTGTCTCAGACCAGTCTCCGGGACTGGGCAGCACATGATTGAGGAGGCTGCTAGAGTTGGCTGTGCTGTCTTGCGCTGGTCTCTGGGGCTGGCGGGTGTGGTCGGGATCGAGGAAGATGGCAGAGTCAAGTGCCAGAGTCAAGAATATTTTTTATTTCAGCAATTATTTCTAGTTTGAGCTCCTCTTTACCTTTGTGCTGTTGTTTCTTTGCTTCCGATTCTAATCATTCATATATTTCAGCTGGAATAATGTTCTCTGTGCTTGTTCTGGGTAGACATTGGGTTTCTGCCAGATGTTTTTGGATTTGATTCATTACTTCAAATGCTATGTATTCAAATATTTCTTTTTTATTTCAGGCATTAGTTCTGGTCTGAGTTCCTCTACAACTTTCTGCTGTTGTTCCTTTGCTTCCGTCTCTGGTAATTCATTCATTTCCATTGAGCTAGTGTCCTCTGCACTTATTGGTGGACTCAAAGCCTGAAATTGCATTTTTCTCCTTGTCTTTGTCATTTTGTATAACCATGACCTCTGACCTTTGGTGTAGCGCTTTGCTGCAGTTATAACCTTAGTGTCTAATGAGTTTCGGGTGCCAGTCTATTCAGTTTGAGATTATCCAGTTATTCCTGGCCTATATCTAGCTGTTGTGTTCAGTTCCTTTTTGCTGCTGCTCTTCTGGTACAACTGTGAGCCTCTGGTTTCCCTATGTTAGGTCCCTGGTTCAGGGAGCACCTGGGAACACAGACGCTCTCCCTCACACTCACCAGGCTGGGTGGGGTCGATCGAGTGTCTGGAGAGTCACCAAAAGTTCTCATTCCCGTGGCAGACTCAGAGACAGGGGCTCTTGGGAGTTGCCAGGCAGGCCTGTCTGGGGTGTCTCTGGCAGGTCCCTGGCTAGGATGTCTTGTGGCCTGAGGCTCTGGATTGCACAGATCACACATGGGAAGAAGCCAAAGGCTCTCCCTCAGACTCACCACACACTCACCGAACCAGAATGCTAAGAGCAGGAAAAATTCCCACTTATTTGGTGGGCTTGGGGGCATGGGCTCTACAAAGTTGTTGGTCGAGTCGGCCCTGTATGTCTCAGGCCTGTGGGTCGCTCAGTGGGCTTGTGGTGGTGGCCTGTGCATGCTTTTAATCTGGCTCTGTGGTTCACCATTGTAAATCAATCTTGTAATTTTTATATATCTTGTGTTATGTCACTTTTTAATTTTTGGATTATATCTGTTTTCTGAGTAGAAATGTTACCACTCACCATTACTCCTAGTGATCCAGTAGCAAAATTTTTGCTTCCTGTCCCCATGACCTTATGTTCTTCTGTACTAGAAGTCCTAGTCCTGGCGGGTGGGGGTGGGGGGGTGGGGGGTGTGTCTTGGAGTATGGGAAGTCTTGTAAAAGGAAGCAAAGCAATCGTACCATCAAACTGGAAGTTAAGATACCCTTGGTCACTTTTGTTTCCTCATGCCTCTGAGGAAACAATCTGAAAAGGAAATCACAGTGTTGTCAGGGGTGGTTGACCCATACTATCAGGGGAAAATTAGATTATTACTTCACAGTGGAAATATATATATGTGTATATATATTTTCACTAGATCCCTTGGGGTACGTTTTAGTGTTATCTTGTCCTGTTATTAAAGTTAATGAAAAGCTACAGCAATCTAATACAGGCACAATGACAAATGATCCAGAGCCTTCAAAATTAAAGTTATGGGTCACTCCAGTAGGAAAGGAACCAAGACCTGCTGAGGTACTTGCTAAATCCAAGGGAATACAAAATGTGTAGTAAATGAAGGTAGTTCTAAATGCCAGGTACAACCCCATGATTACCTAAAAAAAAGGAGAATTACAATTATACTATTTCACTCTTATATGGTTCTTTTACACTAATAGATTTTATACCAGTTCTTAAAGATTATTAAACATGTGTCAATGTTGAAGCATACAGATCAAACATAAAAAACTTACCTTCTGTTTTGGAAAGGGAATTAGTGTGTTTTCATTTATGTGCAATATAGTTATATCATGTTAGGCATACTTATATGCATATCTCTGTATCAGGAGACTGATGTAAATAAATATGTCTAGTTGCCAAGTCTTCTCAAGATCTAATGTAGTAGCTGACACATATTGTGTCACATTGGGAAGTTAGACTTGACTGGATCAGCATTCAATTCCATCTCCTGGAGTGTGGGGCCCCACCCTGGAGTGAGGAGGGCTTGCCCTAGAGCAACTCAGCACTTAGTGGATTATATAAAGGGAGTTGAGGAAGGATGGTTTGTTCCACTCCCTCAGAGGAACTTCAGTCTTCCCAGTCAGCTTAGGCGTTGCCTCCTAGATTCCATGGCAGACTCTTCAGCCTCTGCTTTAGATCCTTCAGCTTTTCATCACAGATGCATCAGCCTTGTATCCTTTCCATCACAAATCTGTGAGCCAACTTATGCAGCCTTCCACAAAACACTTTAGTGAGCTCTAGATCTTAAACTGAATCCTTCAGTCGCAGGTGTGCAGACGCCCTCTGCACGCTTCCCCATCTGACTCTGCAGCTGACCATCTTAGGCCAATCTTGTAATTCTTATACATTCTTATATCTTGTGTAATTCTTATATCTTGTGTTGTATCTGTTCTTTGCATTATATCTTTTCCTCTGGAAAAAACATGGTACACACTATAGCAACAATTAAGAACTGGACTCAAGCATTCTGAGGCTCCACATCCCAAGTGTGATTTGGGACTTCTGCAGTGGAGCCACCTAATACACATTGCAGTAAAGATCTTATGTCAGGCAGATGTAGGTATTTCTAGACTTATCCAGGGTGAAAAGGAAAAGGACTTCCATAAAGATTGTGGGAGCCAGGGATGTAGCTCAGTGGCATGAGCACTTGCCTGGCAAATACAAGGTCTGGAGTTCAATCCTCTGTACCGGGAAAAAAAAGTGTGTTCTGAAAGTCTGGTGTAATCTTGCTAACAGCGGTCACAGACCAAGTCTCCAAGTGAGGTCCAGTGCATTAGAATTTCTGGAGAAGTAGTGGAAATATGCATAGTACTCCTGATGGCTTCAAATTTAGAAAATATGGAAATATTCAAAATGCGTTGCCACAGATAATGAAGAAAACACTGAAGAATGATTTTTTTATGGAGGTTAATGGATATTAATACATGCTTGGCCAGTGAGGTCTAACACTGAGCACACAATGATTTATTTCTATGTAAACTATTCACAACTACTATATCAAACACTACACAGCTTTCTATTTCATAAATACATTTAGGAACAATAATAACACTAAGGATTTACCAGCTGAAACAATATTTCACCCTGTTGGTAGTCTCAATCTAATCACTGGAGAATCGCTGAGAAGCCATAGTAAGATAATTCCTGTGGAGGTTAAGTCTAGGAAACACTCTTGCCAAGTCACTCTGATGATGAAAGTTTGAAGTGACATTCCAGTCCCAGTCTCCGCAAATTAATCTCTTTCTATTCTCTATTGACCTGTGAGAATATCCACTAGAATAGATACCATCAGCATGGAAAAGTTTTATGTTCAAAAGCAAAACATAGCCCCCTTTATTTATTTGTATATCAAGGAAAAAGATCATTACAGCAGACAGTTCTTATTCTAGTTTTCAAATAAATTGAAAGGGAATACAATTGTGCTTCAACATTCTGTTATTTACTAAGCCTATTAAAAACTGAGATGAAATTCAGAACTTTTATTCCAGTCTTTTTGTGAAGATTATTTTGTTTTCCATCAAAACCATAACTGTGCTCCAAAATCCATCTGCTTTCCCTGATCCTAAATGTGCCTACATTAATCCAAACCGATAGCTGTATGTGAGTACAAAGCTAATGTCGTTCATGAGCAAGCACCTTAGCATACTGTTTTAACAACTTATTTTTCTCAGCTTGACAAATATAAACGTTTATATTCCAAAGTAATTTACATTTAAAATCCCATACCAAGCTGATAGAAGACAGAATATTGAATTTCAGCGCATAAATAAGCTTTTGTAAAACAAAAAGAGGCACCTAGTAATGGCTTTCATTTAGACAGCATACTTTTCTCACTGGGAATTCTAACTAGCATGCTTTACCAAAAACTTGGGGTAGTTTGTGCACTTTAGAAATAAAACATGATGAATGTGCATCATACCCATACTGATTTTATCTGGTAGGTCACTCATGCTCAGAATTTTACCTTACTTATTTTCTAAGAGCTCATTTTTTAGGAATTTATGCTTAAAGTAGATATAAAGCTATAATTATTTAGCTACAGCTTCAGAACTACGTCTATAGGGGATTGAGTTTACAGAAAGAGATCTTGCTTTATAGACATAAAAATAAGTATATGTAGCTATAGCGACAGGTTTACGCCTGGGGTATGGCTCTTGTGTAAGTGGCCAGAGTCCTGACCAAATTCAGAAAACAACTACTCGTCCACTTAAAACAAAATTTATTAGTACATGTTTGCCATGCACAACATCACATTCCATGTGTAGAGTTGGTACATGCACATGGCCCTTTTTAATTCCTGTTTTTCATCCTTTCCTTTTCCTCCACCACCCTCCATCCTTCTCTTGACTACTTTCGCATCTCAGAAAGATCTGTTTTCCTATTTCTTATTGTCTATCTTGTAAGGTGTTGTAACATGGGTACCCTACTGAATAAAGGTACAAACTTGCCAGAATTCTAAATAAGTCTTAGTTTTCCGAACAATGCAATTCACATATTGACAGTACAGTGTTAGTAGAGGAGGTTCTGGGTGACAACTGGTCTTTCTAAAGCATCAGTGTCCGAGCAATGACTCTGCACATATTCTAAGATTTTGATGTAAAATCAAATTGACTTCCAACTCATCATTGCTACTAATACTAACGTTTCAAGTTATATGCTATGTAACAGTGATCCAGTCTGACTTTAGAAAAATATTCTTATTGTTAAGCTTCACTTTAGCCTATGAAATGCCAATAAAAATATTAAAACTATTTAAATGTGTTATAATGATAAATTACATCACATATGATGGTCAGAAAAATCTCATGGAATAAGCTTTCATTAAATGGGAATGAATATCTAGGCCTGTTTCAGTCACTGTTCTCTCATTGCTGGGACAAATACCCAACACTCAAAATTAGGGAAGGAAAGGTTTACTTAGCTCACAGTTACTTGGGAGTTTCAGCCCATACCCAGCTGGTTCCAAGGCAGAGCCGGCACATGGCAGAAAACAACCTTTCATAGCAGTGGCAAAGAGCAGAGAGCAAAGGGAATGGCAGCTGTCAAGGTGGCCAGCTAGCCTCTCTCCCCTCCTCACATTGTACTGCAAATTACTTGCCCCAGGGCAGGGGAAGCATCCACACTCACAATAGTCACAAACTCCAGAAGCAGCCCCTGATTGCATGAGGCTTTGCAGGGAGAACTAGACACAAACCATAACAAGGCCTATCTTAAGACTTCTTGAAAAGTAATAATTTTGAAGAAATATTAAAAAATTACTTCAAACAGGAAAATAAAAATAGTTACAAGAGGTTAGTGAACTAAAAAGAAAATAAAACAAGGCAAGATTCTCACTAAATCAAAGAAAGTAAAAGTATCTTATTCTAGTATAAAAATATTCTGCTGATAAAGCTAAGAACCAAAATGCACACATGTGGCTTGCCAGAAAGCCAAAACTGTGAGTACTCCAACATCTAGCAGTGTTATAGTTTTGTGTATTTGTCCTCTCAAATCCTCGCACAGTCATTGAGGCACAATTCATGATCCAAGGCTGGGATTATGGGTCTGAGTACTGCTGGGATTATGGGTCTGGGTACTGCTGGGATTATGGGTGTCAGTGCCACACCCAGTCTGGGCAAGATAGCGTGAATGTGACATAAGAGAGACAGAGAGACAGACTTGTTCTCTGTTGCCATTGTTGCCACTATTCCCATTGGCTCTTGCTCTGCCACTGCTGTAAACTGCTGCCTTGTGCCATGTGCCAATCTGCCTTGGAGCCAGCAAAGTGTGGACTGAAATCTCCACTAACTGTGAGCTAAATAAGCCTTTCCCTCCTTCATTTTGAGTGTCAGATATTTGTCCCAGCAAGGAGAGAAGAGTAACTGAAACAAGGAATTTCATTTTTAGGCCCCTATTTTAGAGGTTGTTTATGCACATGTACTAGTAGACATGTACATGAATCTTTGTAGGAGTCATGTTGATTTAAAAATGCTTCATGAACAGAAGAAACAATGAATGATGAAAACCCCATGTAATATAGCATTGCAAAAGGGTGGATTTATGTTATAGAATTTATTGATTTTGTCATCTTATAAAGATGGGATTTTTGTTTTTATTTTGTTTTGGGATGAATTTGTTCTACCTGAAGCTTGTTTTACTAAGGTGAATCTAAAGTAACTTTCAGGATAGCTCAGCCATTCCACTGAGGTTGAGCTCCTCTCCCCACGAGAAGTGTTCTCTGAGTGTACTGGGGTCACTGAGGATACCCTGGTCTAATTGTTTGTGTCTAACCCAAACACATGTAAACAGACATACACATGCCAAGAACTAGGAAAAAGTAATCCACAGTCACAGAAACTCCTTACTAGATCCAGATGTTGTACTAATGACAAAGCTAGAAAAAAATGCCATTTTAAGGGCCAGGGAGATAGCTCAGTAGAAAAAGCGCTTGGGCCTAATTTCAATCCCCAGTTCCACTAAAAAAAAAGAAAAGAAAAAGAAAAAGCTATTTTAAAATAATATTTTTCTTTCCCTTTAATACACATACAGAGCCACATATATCTCGATGGATAGATAGATGGATAGATAGATAGGCAGAAAAATAGGTAACATGTAGGACATATATGATTGGAACTTTTTAAAAGTCAGGGTTGGCAGTCTCTGTATTTTAAGTATAATATTAATAAATTTCTATTTAATTTATTTATTCTTTTGATTATGTTTAAATCTACTATTGAACTTAATAATGAGTGCATACTGACAAAGTGGGAGAATTTATTAAAATACAAGGCAAAGATAATAAAAGCAACAGATATGCCCAATGAAATGAAAAGCTGTCTTATGAAATTTACATAACTGATAATGTATAACTATATGCCAATTGTAAAGAAAATAAGAAAAATATTCATCTTAGTATTAAATAATATACATCAGTATATTTAATTAATTTTTAAATAAAAATTTTTCTGAAGACAAGTTACTAGAGTTCACTCAAAAGGGAAACATAAGGGCTGGGTAGATAGCTCAGTGGCAAAAGTCTTGCCTGGCAAGCACAGGTCCTGAGTTACCTATGACATAATACTGGAATTAGTATGAACATTATCAAGTTCAGAGATAGAAGATAAATATGTGAAATCAGTGATATATTTATATATTACCCATAATAATTAGAAACTAAGAAATTATATCATTTACAATCATGTTTTTAAATTATTAAGAATGAATTTTCAAAACATGTTTCAAGTAGATATTTATAGGAAATTGATATCTGTGTAATAACTCACCCACTAGCAGAAGAACCCAAAATATTCTCAAGTTTACATATAATGCTCACCAAGAGAAAAACGCTGTGGGCCACAAAATTTACAGTGGAAAAAAATACTTAGAAGGGGACTTAAAATATTTTGTTCCTCAGAAGAAAAACAAAATCAGAAATCAGTGATCACAGCTTCCAATTAAAAAAGGTAAAAAAAGGTAAAAAAGAACAAACTCAAGCTTAAATCAAATATTTAAAATTACAGTAGAAATCAGTGAAATTAAAACCAGGCAGACAACTGAGGAAATCATCAAACGCAAAAGAGTGTCTTTGGAAAAGAACAGGAAAATTGGATAGATACCGCCACCTGGAATACTCAAGAAAAGACAGAGGAGATGCAAATTAACATGATAATGAAAGTGAAATGATCACTTCTGATCCAATGGGCATTAAAGGGAATACAGAGGAATGATCAAATCTATGCCCCTAACATTTAGATCTTACACAAAAGAGTAAAATCCCTCAAAAACATGATCTATCAATACATGCAAAAGTGAATGGTTTGGGGCTGGGGCAACAGCTAAGTGGCACAGTGCTTTCCTGGCAAGGCCAAGGTATACATACAGATATAACTGTAGATATAGCCGGGCGTGGTGGCGCATGCCTGTAATCCCAGCACTGGGGAGGCTGAGGCAGGAGGATTGTTGTGAGTTCGAGACCAGCCTGAGCTACAAAGTGAGCTTAAGGCCAGCCTGAACTGCATAGTGAGACCCTGTCTCAAAAAAAAAAAAAAAAAAAAGACAGAAATAACTGTAGATATATACATGATCAAATCTAATCTAGATAACTAATAACTTTCCAGACAAAACTCTTTAGAAGGTTATTAATTTGTAATCATTCAATGGTGAATTTTGCACAATATTCATAGTAAGAAATTACCAATGTCTGCAACTTCCACAGAATTACACACAAAAATAATTCCTATTTCATTCTTTGAGGTCATTACATCAATCTTAAGAAACAATGAAGAGGGCCGGGGAGATAGCTCAGTACAATAAGTGCTTGTCTGGCAAGCACAGGGACTGAGTTCAAGCCCTGGTTCCACCAAAAAGAAAAAAAAAATGATAAAAATATTAAAATTAAAAGACAAAACTATTTATAAATAGAGATACCAAAGTCTTAAAAAAATAGATAGCTCAGCAGTCTAAATGCCTGCCTGACAAGAGCAAGGACCTGGGCTCAACCCCTAGTACCACATGACACGCAAGCCCTGGAACCCTGGGCACTGAGCTGGGCACTAAAACTGGGTGGTGGGGCACAGCTGTAATCCCAGAATGGAGGCTGAGGCAGGAGGATCACTATGAGTCTGAGCTGTATAGCAAGATCCTGTACTAAATAAACAAATGAATGAAATATTTTTAAAACATTTTTTTGTGGTACCAGGGATTGAACTCAGGACCTTGCACTTGCCAGGCAGGTGCTTATTCTTTTGAGCTATATCCCAGCCATAAAACAAATTTTTTAAAATGAAAAAAAATTGAATGTATGAAAACAAGTATGTGCCATGATAAAATAGGGACTTTTCCAGGTATGCAAGGTTCATGACAGAATTAATTTTTTTCAAAAGTTTAAAATTTAAAAATCAGTTAATATATTCCATGACATCCATAGGCAAAGGGAGGCTAGTCGTATGAGTATTTCTCTCGTGCAGAAAAAACATTTGATGAAATCTAACAGCTACTTATTTCAAAAAGAACCAGAACCAAAACAGACATCTCAGCAAGTTGTGAATAGATGGGCACTTCTTCGACTTGACAAAGGACATGTATAAAAGCCTGCATGCATTGTCATAGTAAATGGTAAAAAACTGATGCTTTCCTTTGAAAATCAGGAACAAAGCTGTGGTGTTACCTTTCACTGCTTGTATTCAGCGCAATTGGGGAAGTCCTATTGATTCGACAACACAAGAAAAGGAAATAAAAGACATTCAGGTTGTGAAGGAAAAAATAAAGTGTCGTCCACAACATCTGTGTAAAAATTCCCAAGTAACTGGAAAAAAAAAATTCCTAACACTGGTAATACATTATAGCAGAGTCACAAGATACAAGATACATTTATAAGATCAATTGTTTTTTTCCATACCAAAAATTTGAAATTAAAATATATCATTCACTTTAATATCTCCCAAATGAAATAGAGTTATAAATATAATAAATATATGTGCAATATTTGTGTTCTAAAACTAAGAAAAATATTTAAAGTATAATAAATACTTTATTATATGTTCCTAGATAAGAAGATTCATTTCCATTCACATTCAGTTCTTTCAGATTATTTGATTCAGTGCAATCCTAATCAAAAGTTTTTCTTTTTTTTTTCCTGAGGCGACGTCTCACCATGTAGTTCAGGCTGGCCTTGAGCTCGGGACAACCCTCCAGCCTTATCCTCACAAGTGGCTGAGATTAGCAAACTTCTATGAAAGTACAGTAGAAAATGTGGTTCAGTATGGGTTACAGTCACTTTCTAGTCACTGGGACAAAATTCACAGCACCCAGAACTTAAAAGACAAAAAACACCTGGGCCAACCCAAGTTTTTTATTTTATTTTTTTTTCTTTTTAACTCCTGTTTTTTGTACAGTGTCTCGCTACACAGCTCACACTCACAGTGATCCTCCTGTCTCAGCTTCCCCAGAGGTGGAATTAAGGTGTGACTTGACTTGATCTCCAGCTCAGCGTACCCAAAGGGGCTGGTGTGGCATGCAGCAAAGTTTTAATGTTATTTTTGTGCATTTTATTAAAACAATAATTCTAAAGCTTATGTGGAACAGCAAAATATCTCAAATAGCCAACATAATGTCAAAGAACAATGCTGAAGGCCAAAAACCATCTGAAATCATGACATAGTATAAAAACTACAGAGCCAAAAGATGTCGTTCTGACAAAAGACAAGACAAGTAGCTATGATTTCAAAGAGCTGTGTTTTAGCTGAGGAATAGGATGGAAAGCACAAAATATAGACTCCTGAAAAATATAGCAAATTGATGTTTGACAAAGGAGGAAAGGGAATCCAACAGAGAATCATTCTCTGAACAAATGATGCCAGAATAATTTGACACCCTTATGCAAAACCACCTAGATATTGATGTAACATTTTTCACAAAACTTATCTGAAAATGTATTACAGATCTAAATATAAAATAGAAAATGTAAAACTTCTGCAAAATCACATAGGAAAAAGTATAGGTTATCATATGTCGCAGTCACTTTCCAGACGCTGGGACAGAATACCCAACACCTAGAACTTAAAGGATAAGAGATTTACTTTGGCTTCTGAGTTCATTCCACACTTGACTGTCTGTGAAGCAGATGCAGGAGGGCAGAGGGTCAGGTTCTAACAGCACTGCTGTTCTGAATGCAGCTGCTGAGCTTATCAATGGATGATAATCAATTGAAGCATAAGTGTCCCCCAAGGTACAATCACTCTCCAAATATAAGACATCTGGGGACACGTCACATCTAAATCATAACACCATTAGTCTGGAGGTAAGTTTTTCTAACATTAAGGTAAAATCCATGATGAATTAAAATTTGATAAAATTGAAAACCACTGCTCCATTACCTGTAACTTCAAAGAAATGTAAAAACAAGTCAGAAAAAGGGAGAGAATATTTGTAAAATACATATCTGATCAAGGGTTTGCATCCAAAATACAAAAGGAACTCCTACAATTTAACAATAAGAAAACATTTAAAATAAGCAGAAGATATGAACTCACTTCATCAAAGGTGAGGCACAAACAGCAAGTAAGTTTCCAGAAAGTAACGAACCTAAAACATCCTGGGAATCAGGAGCACCCATCAGGGTGTTTCTAATTATGTAGCAATGAAATACCTAGATATTCATACTGCGCACCTATTGGAATGCCTGAGATTAACAAAACTGACAATTCCAAGTAGAATGAGAATGAAACCACAGGAATGCTAAATCGTTACTAATGGAAATACAAAATGTTACTGTCTCTTTGCAAAAAAAAAAAAAAATCATCTGTTTCTTAAAAAGTTGAACCCAGTCTCACATATATATAATCTAATGAACTCACTCTTTGATATTTACCAAATAAATCGAATGCTTCTGTCCATATGAAAGTTTGCACCTGTATTTTAGAGTAGCTTCATATATATGCCCAAAACTGGAAGCCAACAAGATGACCTTCAAAAGGTGAATAAACAAACGGTAATACATCTATAAATGGAGCATTATTCAGCAATAAAAAGAAATGAGCTTTCAAGCCACAGAAAGACATGGGTAAACCTTTCATGAATATTTCTTGGTGAAGGAAGCTAGACTGAAAAGGCTACGTATGTGTGTCCAGCTACACGACATTCCGAAGTAGTTAAAAGTAGAAACAGTCCGAAGGTCAATGGTATGGCTGCTAGGGATATGGGCAAGAGGAGAGCTAAACCCTTGAGGTACAGAACTTCAAGGGCAATAAAATTATTCTGTATGACAGTGAATGGAGGCCAAAACTTATAGAATTCTGTCCCATAAGGAGTAATCTAGATATCAATCATAGTACTTAATTAATTACTTATACATAAATCTTAGATCTTTAACTGGGGCCAACCTAGGGGAAATACAAAAGTACTATCTGTACTCTGCACAAATTTCTGTAAGCCCATTAGACTTTTACAATAATTTGGTCACTGAAAGCTACAAAGCATTTGTGACATTAGAGACTTTCAAAATGGTGATAGGTGCAGTGTGAAAAGCATGTGAGACTTTAAACAGAAATTTAATAATTTATTACAAGAAAAGATATATTGAAATGCTGCCCCTCACTTTGGCCGCACTTATTCCATTATTCTTGCCACATTTTGAAGCAGTTCTCTAAGTCCTTTTGCATGTGAGTGTCTTTCTAAGGATATCTTGATGTTCTGAAAATGTATAAGGTGATCTTCGTCAAAAGAAGTGGTGTGGTTCCATCAAGCTGTCAGAACCTAGGGGCAGCCAGGACAGAACAACCAAGACATTTATAAATGAGGATAACCAAAACTGCTTCACAGAGTGGCCAGCACAATGCAAGAGTATACTTAAAACAAGTGGAGTACTTAAGAGAAGTTAGTGACATTGAAAGGTCAGCCAAACAGCACAGAAGATTAAAGCACTTGAGAGCAGGTGCAGAGGTATGGGGTTCAATCCCCCGGCCTGCCTTGCCAGCCCAGCCCCCAAGGCACACTGAGATTGCAAATGACACTGGGCATGGTGGTGCATACCTCTAATCCCAGCACTTGGGAGGCTGTAAGCAGGAGAATCACTATGAGTCTGGTCTAGTAGTGAGACCCTGAACACTCTGTAGACCCTTACCTAAAACACTAAAAAAAAAAAAAAGACACTGTATGTTATATTGTAAATTCTTTTTTAAATTTGAACATCATTGCATTTTTGGTGTGCCACATACTAAATATTCATGCCTTTAATATAATGTAATGTATGTCATATATGTAAATGTAGACATTAGAGAGTAAAACATTAAAGAAAAAGCATAGGACAATATTTTATATCACTAGGGAGAGTCAAAGATTTCTTAGACATGACAGGAAAATCATCAACCATATTAAAAAAAAGGCTTATAACAAAAATAAAAATTTCTCTTATCAAAAGATATTATTTAAGAAATTAACAGAGAGGTTGGAATAAGAAGCAATATTAACTATACATTTAAGGGACAAAGAAAGAACATAAAGAAATCCTACTATTTGATTATAGAAAGGCAAAAATATAGAAAATGAGAAAAAACCTAAAGCAGATCTTCCTTAAAGGAACAAATACAAGTGACCAAAAAATATGAAAATAATGCTCTATAGGTTTAGCATGAAGATTGATTAAAATTTTGGAAAGGAAAAATGGCAATTTTAGTTTCAGCAAGACTTTTAAATTACCATACCCCACATAAGGCTATCATTGTCAACTTACTCTAGAAATGAATTTTCTTCAGAAGTTAAACATGGATGTATTCTATGACCAACGTCTTCCCTAGAAATTTAAAATTCAACTATATTTCTATAGATATACACCAAAAAAAGTGTACTGCCATGTTGCAAGACTTTTTTCACAAAATTCTTAAATCCAAAACACAAGTTCATCATCAGGAAAATGGGTAATTTGGTCTTTATTCATAAGTGTAACAGCACTCAGAAGTAGCAAGGGACTAACCAGTGCTGAACAGAACTCATGGGTAATGATGGACATCAGGACAGTGGTTTCCTCTTGGCAGAGAGACATTATTAACAGAAAGGACCATGATGGAGCGCTATTGTACAACAGAGATGTCCTATGTGTAGCTAAAACTTAGGCAGACACATGATATCATTCAAGAATACCATCATTAAAATTACATATGTTTAACTGTATAGGAATTATGATCACTTTTGTTGTACTAAAGAAGGAAGAATAATAATGAATTCAAATGCAATAAAATTTTATTAAAAAAACAGAGCTTTAGCTCACGATGATGTAACAGAGGTAAATTTTCACTGATCAGGAAAATTCAATGAGGCCTCCCAAAGTTGGGGTGCTAAAGCTAGCACTGAAAGCTTTGCATAAATCAATCCAAGAAGTGGAATTCTATGCCTTTTCTCTTTTTTCCTTTTACTATTTTTTAGTCTCTGTAAAAAAGAAAAGAAGAGGAAAGGAAAAAGAGAAAGAGGAGGAAGACGAAGAATAAGAAGAGGAAGAAGCTAACTGCATTGCCCAGAGAGCGCAGCACTTGTGAAAAGAAATTGTGGGTTTGAAGTAAAAATACTCAGAGGGGAACTGAATTAAGATTAAGACAGAGAGAAGACCTAAACAATTACATAGCCTTTTAAAACCAGTCAGGGAGTATTTTCTTAATACAATGACAACTGGAGCTCTTTAAAGTCCTTTTATCACAAATCAAAGGAAGTAAATAGCACTTCTTCAAAAAACAGCCTTTTATTAGGACTATAAGGTGAATTTGTCTTTTTGAAGGAAGTGCTCTGGATAAGAGGGAGCTAGAATGTACAAGGCCAACCAGTTAGGATGCTATGAAAAGTAATTTATTAAATTTGTCAAGGACTTAGTGTGATGCTAAAGTCTAAAATAAACTAGAAGCATATAGTAGACTAAATACACAGGATTCAATGATTGTTTTGTTTTGTTACATTTTTAAATGAGAAAAAAAAGTTAAGATCATGTTGAGCATAATTCTTATGTTTCTGGTGTGCTCAACTGCAAGGGTAGTCCATACTTGTCTCTAAAACAGAATCTTTTGGAAAACATTAGGTGTAGCAAAAGATGGTAAAAGAATATATGGGTTTGCCTTTGGACTCTGTATTTGAAGTAATGCAATATGTAAGACAAATCCACTGGGTTTGAGTACTGAAGTGAATTATGAGTACAAGAATTTATTAAGAGGTTTTCTAGATTGAGGAAACAGGCACAATTGGGCAGAAATACACTTAGCATGAGTTTCACCTTGAAACAATTCCTACCCACCCACCTGGGGAACCATGGAATACTGAGGAGAAATGGCCAGAATTCTGGACCCCAACATAGTCCTTAGCTGGGAGGATCCAAGGAGGCTCAGCCCTTGGCTTGAATGCTGAGGGCAATCCTGAGAGTGTTGACGGCTCCAGGCTGTCAACCAAAGTTACAGAGCTCTTCGCAAATGAGAGCCAAGGTCTTGTGTGGATGGAGATCCACACAGAGCTCATAGATGTCTAATGGCATTTTAGGGGTTTCTGAAGAAGTGTCCTTCAGAATGAGAAATGTGCTTGAAAATTGTGGTTGAAAATGTTATCAAGATCTCCTATTTTAGCACTTTAATCTTATAATTCATCATTATTTTTCCATATTATAGCACCTATCTGGTGTTCAATATGGGGATTTTTGACATCATACATTTGTCTTAGCAAAAGTTAGGTGGTGCTGAAGATGATTATGAGAAAAGTAATCTCTGACCGGGTACCCCAATAGCTAATTGTCTCACCAGTATTGTATCTGATGTCTCCATGCTGGCTTGTAATATCTCTAATTACAATTTCAACAGGAACAATTTGGAACCATCCATAATGAAGATTCCTTTCATTTTTTTGTGTGTATACAGGTATTTTTCTTGCAGTTTATTTGTTTATTTTTAATTTTATGTCCCTTATCCAGTAATAGCTATGATATTTTGATAACTAGGCTGCAAATTTAATGGTTTTCCTTGGTAACAATCTCCTGAGAACATCAATCTATTATGCTCTTGTTGAAAAATTCTTATTCGTGAAGCTTTTCGTTTACCATAGTTGTATTGGCTAATATGGAATTAGATGGATCCAATCATTTTTTCTTATTTTTACTGTCGTTCTTTGAATAGTCTTTATTTGTTAATTTTAAATACAATTGCTTCCTCTTTGAAGAGGTACAAATGAACTATAACACAACAGATATGACAAGAACATTTTTCCACAATGACATTTATTTCACATGGGCTGCAGAAAAGGAGTAGAAATAATGGCAATAAAGTATGGAAAACTCACAGCTTTAGTTTAGCATGAGAAAATTTACTTATGGCTTCATAAAACTGCATATATATATGGGCTTAGAATATTTGTCTAGTCAGGTCTTACTGACATTTTACTCAATTGAGAATTAGTAAACCATATAGCTGGTTTAAAGGTAAAAACCAAAGATACGACTTTAAAATGTAACGGCACTTTAAAATGTAACGGCAAGATGACGGCGCTTCTTTTGATGTTCAGTTTGAAAATATAAGACATAAAAAGTCATGAGTGACTTTTCTCATGATTCCCTAAAACTGTAATATCCGCATTGGACCCTGATTGTTTTCTGGCCAGTAAACCACAGAAATTGCACACCCATCATCAACAGGTGATCAAATAATGATGAAAGAAACAACTGATTTTGTTAATACATTTATTTTCTGTCCAATTTGACCCCATCTTCCTTCCTTACGTATTTTTATGTGTTTAGAACAGGGTCTCACTGCACAGTGTGAACTGGTATTGCTCCTCCTGTTTTCAGTCTCCCTAGTGCTGGGATTGCAGGCGTGCACCACCACGCCGGGACTCAGTCGCCGTCTCTGTGGACTCGGGGGCGGAGCTGGTGCAACACGTGGTGTCAGGCATCGAAGCTCAGTCTCTGTGCGTGTCTTAGCAGGCGCTTTATCAGCTGAGCTAACTCGCCGGCCATTCCATTTTTGCCATTGACTTTATATTCCTCAGTAAGGACTCAGCTGTCTGTCTAAAAATCACCATGATTATTAAGTCAATTTAACTTTCTTTTTATAAATTTTGGTGGAACTATCTAATATTTCAGAAAAACTTTAAGTTTCAGAAAAATAATTTCACACTCTATTATAAAGTTGAAACTATCATCAATAGCTAAAATTATTATTTCTCTAAATACAGTTAGACAAGCTAGTGCTTAGTGTGTAAGATAAATACATTTAAGCATAAAGTACTTAAATACCTGCTAAAATTATTTTAAAAATTGAATGTAAATTTCAGATAAGGTACCTTTTCTGAGAAAACCTGGATCAGAACAAAAGATTAGAATTTGTGTAAAGCATAACAAAAAAAACTCATTTCATCAAGGGACATCTTCAAAAACTGCTTGCAAAATGGAGCATTATACTAGGGGTTGAGGATGTAGCACACTGGTGAGGGCATGCCTAGCCAGATCTCAGCATTGTAAACAAATAAAAGAAAATATTGTACATAATGACAATATATGAATACTCACTACACAAGCCAATCTAGTGTGATGTTAGAAACAGAAAAGCCTGTCTCAAAACTATACTCAGAACTGTGATGTTGTTAGTGTGTAAGATAAATACATTTAAGCATAAAAGTACTTAAATACCTGATAAAATTATTTTAAAAATTGAATGCAATTTTCAGATAAGGTACCTTTTCTGAGAAAGCCTAGATCAGAACAAAAGATTAGAATTTGTATAAAGGGTGCATAAAGGATAAAAGAGTTCGTATAATCATTGCAAACAGACAACATAATCCTTTATGCAGAAGACCCACAGATTGCAGCAAAAACCTACCAGACTTGTAACTAAGTTATCCACTATATGGCCAGATAGTTAGCTCAGCAGACTAAAGTTCCTGCTTAGGCAGGCATAGGGACCAGGATTTGATTCCCAGGATGCCTTGCCAGCCCCACCCTTGAGGCACACTGAGACTGTGATTGAGACTGAGTGTGGTGGTGCGTGCTTATAATCCCAGCACTTGGGAGGCTGAAAACAGGAGGATCACTATGAGTCTGATCTGTGTAGTGAGAGCCTGTACTAAATATATAAAAATAAAATGTAAAACATATTATGCAGTATATCAGGTTACAAAATCAATGCACAACTATTGGTAGTATTCCTATGCACTAGTAATGAGCCACTTAGAAAGGCAAAAAAAAAAAAAGAAAGAAAGAAAGGCATCCTTTGTTCCTGGATAGACAGAACCAACATTGTCAAAATGATCATACTCCTGAAACTGACATATAGATTTAATGCAATCCCAATCACAATAGCAGAAGTTCCTCATAGAACTTGAGAAAATAATCCTACAGTTATATGGAACCAGAAGAAATACAGAGCAGCAAAAGCAATCCTCGGTAATAGTAGCAGGGCAGGAAGCCAGAGTCCCAGATTTGAAGTCATATTACAAAACTGCACTTGTAAAAACAGCATGGCACTTTGACTAAGAATGAAGAAAAAAGCTAAGAATGAAGAAACAACCCTGTGCATATTAAGTCACCAGGTTTTTGAAAAAGGAACCAAAATAATACACTAGAGAAGCATAAATGGTGCTGGGAAAACAGGCTGTCATATAGACCAGATTGAAGATCTCACCTTTTATCATACACTGAACCAAAGTCAAAATGGTTCAGTGACCTATATATTAAAGCAGAAGCACTTATCCTGTCAGAAGATAAAGTAATCTTAAAAGTCAGACTCATAGGCAAGGCTTTCTAATTGTGCAAGAAATAATACTGAAGCTAAATCTTGAAAACAGTCAGCATTCCCATCAACTGAGGAATGAATTAAAAGGATGTGCTTTTCTAATATAATGGAGTACTATTCAGTCATAAAAAATGATAAAGTTGAGATTTATAGGTAAATAGATGCAACCTGAGACCATACTCGTAAGTGAAATAAATCAGACTTGTATGTATAAACATTATCTGCCTCAGGAGTATAGACAACTGAACAAGTACATATGACACAAACAGTACATAGGACAAAATATTTTCAGAAAAAAAGAGAACCTGTAATGGAGGGAAAAGAAAGAAGGCAGAAGGAAAATATATATATACTTAACATAGTTATACAGCCCATATCTCTTAGCCATTATGAATTGTTCTGCTATGCCTATATCCCTGTAATACAATGGCAGGCTTTATACTGTACATATGAATTCAACATCTTCTTTCACAGTGTACTCAGATATTTTCATGATTTCCTCTAAGGTAGTCACCTATGGTTAGAAAACTGTTCTTCAGTAGATCCATTTTTCTGGTATTACTTAAGCAGAAGAAACTGCAGTCTAACAGGTATGAGGTTACAAATTACATGAGCTAATTTGTTATGAGGTTCCCTCTGCTCTTAAACAACCCTGTGTTTTGGTGTACAATGGGACCATTCAAATAGCACATCTAGTATGCAGTTTACTAAAAATATCTGATCACAGAGCAACTTGAGAGATGGGTGAATGGCAGAGTACAGTCAGAAAGTAGGTCCGCAAGATAATATCCACACCACTGTTCTCTTCCTATTTCTCTCACCAATTATTTTCCTTGTGATTTCCTCAAGCAATGCTAGTAGTGTCTGTAATTCTTGAGGCACAGTAGTACAAGTATACTTAATTTAAAATAGAAAATAGATACTACAGCTATGTACCCATCAAATTATCAGAAATATCAGGTAACCTCCTACCTTCAAAAAAATCCATTTATATTCCTAATTTACTCTTATTAAATCTGATTTATCTGTACTAAGAAAAAGAAATGAAAAATATTTCATTCTTTTTGGTTATCTGGTTACCTAAAACAATTAGGATAGATATACAGCTACTTTCTCTTAGTTCAATGAGAAGAAAGGCTTATACTAATACTGTTTTTTTCCACTGCTTGAATTATATTCTGTAAAACAGTCCTCTTATTTAATAACCATTGTAATCTGTGACATTTACAGATTCCAATGAGATAAAACTCATGTTACTTATTGTTCTCTTCGATTTTTTTGGCTCTGAGCTAGCCTATGTAATACAATTTGACCAATAGACTAGTTTATAAGAGATGCTGCAGGGATTGTTTGCCCAGGCTTTTAAAGAGGTCTGGAGGGTTCTACATGCACTGTGGGGATCCATATGAAATATAAGACACTCCATGCTAAGAACAACAATAGGTTAGTGATGTGGAAGGATTAAATGAAGGAACAGAGAGGAGCTTTACTAACCACCCCAGCTCTACCAAGAGCACACTAGTAAAGAACATCACATGGGTGCTGACGGGTCCAACCTACACTACATAACAGAAGCAACTGTACCGATTTCAGTTCAGATTGCAGGATTTGCAGCAAAAAGACGACTTTTGTCATTTGAAGCCACTAAAACTTGGGATTCTTTGTTGCAAGAGATAGATAACAAAAATGTTCATCAGTTTTCAAATAAGTCTAACTCACAAGTCTAAACATCGTCTCTCTAGTGCAAGAAACTAAAAGTGTAAACAAGATCCAAAATATACACTAGATATTGTTAAGGAGAGACTGCTCAAAAGGAAAGGACAATTGAGATGAGGGAAAGGAGAAAATGACAAAGGGAAAAGTATAGATAGATAGATAGATAGATAGATAGATAGATAGATAGATAGATAGATAGATAGACAGCTACTTTCTCTTAGTTCAATGAGAAGAAAGTCTTATACTAATATTGTTTAGATATGATGTCATGTCTGCATCTTGCGCTCTGAATAACTACTATGAAGACAACAATATATATCATTGTGAATGTCCTATTATCCTGTGTTTTGAAGTTCTATATCATTATGTTCATTGTTTTATTCTCTTTAAAATAAAAAAAGGGGCTAGGGAGTAGCTCAATAGAATAAGTGCTTGTCCTGAGCTCAGTCCCCAGTACTGCAAAATAAAATAAAACAAAAAAGATGAAGAGGCCAGTCAAATAGCTCAGTGGATTAAAGCACCTTCAAGTACCTACAAGCAGGCACTGGGGCCGGGGATTCGATCCCTGGGCCTGCCATCTGGCCCTGCCTCCAAAGTTGCACTTAGATGGCATTCAAGACTATGTCTGGAGGTGTGTGCCTGTAATCCCAGCTTTTGGGAAACTGTAAGCAGGTGGACTACTGTGAGTCCAATCTAGTATTGAGACCCTGAACACCCTGTAGACCTTTCCCCAAAATACAAAAAATAATAATAGTAAAATTAAAAAATAAAAAATAAGAAAATAGTTTAAAACGATTATTCCTATGTTTCACTAAAGTAGCTGAGAACTCAAAAGTAAATAGTTTGCTTAAAATCAAGTACCAGAAAAACTTCTATTGTCTTCCTCTTACAGTTCTTCATTACTAGTGACTGACTACATTATCAGCAAAAAAAAAAAAAAAAAAAAAAATGAACTTTGACTTCTCAACACATCCCAGGACAGGTTATTTATCTCAAATGCGGCTATGGGAGCCATCTGTATGGCAACCACCTAACAGTGTAGTTTGTAGGCACTGTGGAGTGGGAAAAGGTGACACAAGGAGAAATACATTGTGACCTCAGGTTGGTGTTAGTTGGGGCTCTCCCTCTTTCCTTCCTCTCCCTCTCCCTCTCTCCCCTTTTGTTCTCTTTGTATCTCTTTCTGTCTCTGTCCCTGTCTGCAGAATTCTCATTAGTTCCATGGAGGTCAGTCTTCTGTTTTATTCAGATCCTCATCTGAAAGAGTGAGGAGGGCCATCTGATCTATCCAAAGTCCACAAGTTAGATATTCATCTCAAAAACAGCCTCACAGAAATGTTGAGAATAACGTTTGACCAAGTATTTGTGCACCATGATTTCTTCAAATGGCCCCACAAAGTTATACTTTATGTCACACAGTGATACACTGGTCATTCTATACTATAAGGTCTCATTTTTGTTTTGATCCTCAGTTCTCCCAATTGAATGATAGGTCCATGGAGGCATTGCTTCCTCAGAGTTAGATGGAAGGCTGGACAGGGTGAATTTTATGAGAACCCAGTACAAGGTGGGGTGCAGCTCTGTTTCTGTATATGGCAAGAAACAATGAGAAAATATGAACACGATACTTGGGCACTGAGGTTCTAAGGTTTTTCTTTTGTTAATTTTTGTGTTTCTTTTTCAGAACTGGGGATTGAACCCAGGCCCTTACACTTGCCAAGGATGCACTTATTCCACTGAGCCATCTCCCCAGCCCCTAAGAAACTGTTCTAAATAGGAAATATCTCTCAGAGATTTGCTTCATGAGTCTTTTTCTGATGGAGAAAGAACTGACCAGGAACACCTCTAAGAGTACATATTGCACATAATGCATTATTGTGCCATTTTACTATGATTGCTTTTCATAAATTTGGCTTGATTTCTATATATGCTTCATATATATTACATGCATATATTTTGTGTATGTTACACATATATTTCATATATATATTAATGTATATTTTGTATGTATCTGTACTTCATATATATATTTCATATCTATATTTGACATACATCTCATATATATTCAATATATACATTTTATATCTATATTTCATATATGTATATAATATATGAGATATATTTTATAACTTCATATATATTTCATATGCATATTTCATATACATATCTCACAT
>PVKA01008605.1:0-72205 GCA_004027165.1 Ctenomys sociabilis
CTGAGGCAGGAGGATTGTTGTGAGTTCAAGACCAGCTTGAGCTACAAAGTGAGCTTAAGGCCATCCTGAACTGCATAGTGAGACCTTGTCTCAAAAAGACATAAAAAAAAAAAAAAGAAAAAAATATATGTAATGTAAAAATTTAAAATATATTTTAAAAATAGGAATAAACAATTATATATGTTTATGCATAAGTTTAGAATCTAACCATATACAACATTGTAGCAGGACAGTCCCTCAACACTCCTTTTCCTGTCTCCTGCATTTATTCATCACCTCTCTCCTTTTTTTTTAATAAAAAAATCTACCCAAGAGACAGCACGGCAACAACCAGAGTGTCATGACGAGCATCACGTATCAGAAGACCAGAATGACAGGCACGCCAAGCATGAACCTACCGTTACAAATTGCCATCTTCAGTGCAGTTGCTTAGTTCACAGGTCTCAGCATGTGTCGTAGTTACTCTTCTCTCGTTGCTGGGACAAATACCCGACACCCAAAATGAAGGAAGGAGAGATTTAGCTCCACGGTTACTAGAGGTTTCCGTGTATATTCAGCTGGCTCCAAGGCAGAGTGGCATAAGGCGGAGAGCAACCTTTTCATGGCAGAGGCAAAGAGCAAGAGCACAAGAGAGGGTAGCAGCAGCTCGAGCAGCCAGCTGCTCTTCCCACCTTACACTGCAAACAAATCACCTGCCCCAGGGCAACTGTAGCATTCACACCCACATAATCAATCACAAACTCCAGAAGCTGCCCCAAGACGATGTGGCTTTGGGGGGACACCTATGCACAAACCATAACTGCATATATAGTCAGTCAGGGTGGGAATCCTTCCAAATTAACTGCTAGATTCAAAAATCTTCTGAAGATTCTCAAGGTCATTGCCATACCCATCATGTATGTATTACTGTATGGCTTTGCCTTTGTTGTGTTTCTTAGCTCTTCTTGCTCTCCCTTCATTGTCTAGTCTTCAAGTTCTTGCTTTCCTTCTAATTGTGTTATACCTTTCTTATCTCTCTTTTTTTTGCAGAACTGGGGATTGAATGTGTTATATCTATTTTTAATTCTGCTTTTGAGTTCTTATACTAGGGAGACTATATGATAGTTACACATGTGTGTCTGGTTTATTTCACTTATGAGTATATGTTCAAGTGGCATCCACTTCAGTATAAATGCTTCAAGCTTATCATTCTTTATAGCTGAGTGATACTCCATTGTATAAAATACCACATCTTTTCATCCATTTCTCAGGTGACGGACATCTTCATTGTTTTCAAGATTTGGCTATCACAAATTGTGCTGCTATAAACATAGGGGTACACATATATCACTATGATATGATTTCAGATCCTCTGGGAAAATTCCCAGTTTGAATGGGATTTCCAGTCCTAGTTTTTCAAGGAGTCTCCATGCTGATTTCCATAATGGTTGCACCAGTCTACATTCCCACCAGCAGTGGAGAAGTGTTCCTTTTTCCCACATCCTCTCCATTTGTTGTTGGTTGATTTCTTTATGATAGCCATTCTTTCTGGAGTGAGAATCTCATGGTATCTCAGTGTTCTTTTAATTTGCATTTCACTGATGGCTAGTTATGTGGAGCATTTTTTCATATATTTATTCGTTTCTTCAATTTCATGCTCTGAGAATGTGTATTCCTCTTGAATGCCCATTTTTGGGTTGGGTCTTTAAATTTTGGGGCCTTAATGTGTTTTAATTCTTTATAAGTTCTAGAGAGCAGACCTTTGTCTGAATACTTATTTGTCAAGATTTGTTTTCAAATTTGTGGCCTGTCTTTTCACTTTGTTGATAATTTCTTTTGATGTGCAAAAACTTCTCAATAAGAGGAGGTCTCAGTTGTTAATTCTTTTAAGTGTTTCCCATGAGAATACATGTTTGTTCATGAACTCTTTGCCTACCCCTATGTCTTCAAGAGTTCCTCCTACTTTATCTTCTAGGAGATTGAGTGTTTCTGTTTTAATGTTTAGATCTTTAAACCGTTTTGACGTTAGCTCGGTGCATGGTGACAGATCTAGATCAAGTTTTAATTTTTGGCATGCAAAGAGCCAGTTTTTCTAGTATCATTTGTTAAAGAGACTATCTTTCTTCCAGTGAGTATGTTTGGCCCCTTTGTCAAAGATAAGGTGGTTGAGTGTGTTCATAAAGGCTTAAGCATCTTCTAATCCATTCCATTGATCCTCAGGTCTATTTCGTTGCCAGTATCATGTTGATTTTACCACAGTAGCCTTGTAGTATAATTTCAAATCAGGGATTGTAATGCCTCCTGCTTTTTCGTTGTTGGCCAGGATTGCCTTTGTGATTCTAGGCCTTTTCTGGTTCCAAATAAATTTTAGGAACGATTTCTCTAGGTCTGTGAGGTTTGTCAGTGGTATTTTGATAGGGATTGCATTAAATCTGTACAGCAATCTTGGGCGTATGGCTACTTTCACAATGTTGGTTCTTCCTATCCAGAAGCAAGGAATATCTTTCCATTTTCTGAAATCCTCTGTGATATCTTTTTTTAAGATTACTGTAGTTTTCCTTGAAAAGATCTTTGATTTCTCTAGTTAGAATAATTCCAAGGTATTTCATTTTCCTTGGTGTTATTGTAAAATGTATTGTTTCTCTAATTTCCTTCTCAGTGTGTTTGTTATCTGTGTAGAGGAATGCTATTGACTTTGTATCCTTCTATGCTACTGAATCTGTGTATCAATTCTAGAAGCTTCTTGGTGGAGTTTTTTGGATCTTCCAAATAAAGAATCATGGCATTTGCAAATAATGATAATTTAACTTCTTTACCTATTCTTATTCCTTTTATTTCTCTCTCTTGTCTAATGGCTGTAGCTAATGATTCCAGAACTATATTGAACAGGAGGGGTGATAGAGGACATTTGTCTTGTACCAGATCTAAGAGTAAAAGATTTCAGTTTTTCCCCCACTTAGAATTACGTTAACCATTGGCTTTTCATAAATGGCTTTTCTCACATTGAAGTAGAGGCCTTCTATTCCAATTTTCTTAGGACTTTGAACATGAATGAGTGTTGGACTTTGTGAAAAGCTTTTTCTGCATCAATTGAGACAATCATGTGTTTTTAGTTTTCTCTCTACTGATATATTGTATTACATTGATAGATTTTTGAATATTGAGCCATCCTTGCATCCCTGGAATGAATCCTACCTGGTCATGGTGTATGATCTTTTTGATGATTTGCTGTAATCTATTTGCTAGGATTTTATTGAGGAGTTTTGCATCTATGTTCACGAGGGAGATTGGCCTGTAGTTCTCTTTTTTAGTTGAGACTTTCCCTGGTTTTGTAATTGGTATAATACTTGCCTCCAGGAATGATTTTGGGAGGACTGCTTCCTTTTCAATTTCCTTGAAGAGTTTGAGGAGTAGAGGGCATATATCTTCCATAAATTTATTATAAAATTCAGCTGTGAATCCATCAGGACCTGGACTTTTCTTTGTCAGTAGGTATTTTTATTACATCTCATATTTCATTGGCTGTTATTGGGTTATTGAGAGTGGTTATATCTTGTTGATTCAGTTTTGGTAATTTGTACCTTTCTAGGATCTGTCCATTTTGTCTGTGTCTTCTATTCTGTGGGAGTAAAAATTCTCAAAGGAGCTGTTGATAATCTTCTGAATTTCCACTGGGATTCTTAGTAATTCTTTACTATCATGAAAACTTTTTCTTAGTTCAATTGTTTTGAAATATTTAATTTTAATTAATTAATAATTTTCTGAATATTGTCTAATCTTCATTTTTGTTTTAAGATTTGTACTGTATCTTTGACTTACAATCTACTTAAAAGACATGGTATGATATTTTTTTTCTAGTACTAGGAACTTTAAAAAGTGTATTTCCATTGACTTTATATTACTTCTTCCTTGTCTTTTACACACACACACACACACACACACACACATACACACACACACACACACACACACAAATATATGTATATAACCTGACATAAGATTGATACTGTTTTTTAGAAATCTTCAATGACCTTTTAAATGGGCTCATCTAATATATTTTACATAGTCCTGCATAACTATCATTTTGAGAGCTCTTTATTCTTTATCCAGGACCATACAGCAACTTCTCATGTCTTCTGGATTATGCTCTTTGTTATATCCTATATGCTACACTGGAGGTATTAGAATATTTCAAGTATGTATAACTGGAAAATATTTTACTGTTAGTGTTCAAAGGTATGTTTGGTAAGCATAAAATTCAATGAGGACAAACCTTTTTTTTTTCTTTCAGTCCTTTGAATTAATTAGTCTGGTTTCTTGCACATTTGGTCTTTCTTTTAGTGTGGAATAATAATAATTAATTTGGTTCTTCCAGAGCTAATTTCTTTTTATGTGTATGCTTTAATGATTTTTTTCTTTACAATAAGTTTTGGACAATTTCATTTTTGTGTATCTTGGTATAATTTTATTCAAATTTCTTGTGTAAAAGGTTAATTTTTCTTGGAAATGTTGTGCTATAATTTTAACTAAATTCAGAAATTTTAAATCTTTAAATATTTATTGCTTACCCCTTTCTACTTTGAAAATTCAAATTATATGAATATAAGTTTTTTGATTTTGGCACAGAGTGAACTATTATATGACTGATATGTAAATTCTTCATTTTTATTTTAGACAATTTTTACTGTTATATTCATTTAAGTTTGTAAATAATTTATTTTCAATGTGCAATCTATTATTAATCTCATGCTATATATTCATCTCAGAAATATTTCTCTAAAATTCAGTTTACATCTTATACCTTTCACATTTCAATATTTGTCTAAAATTTTTAATATGGTATATAATTATCTTTAGTCACAGATGATGTGATACTCTACATGGAAGACCCCAAAAATTCCACCAAAGACTCCTAGAATTAATAAACAAATTTTGTAACATAACTGGATCAGAGTCAATACTCAAAAATCAATAGCATTCCTGTACACAAACAACAAACTCACTGAAAGAGAAATTAGGGAAACCACAACTTTCACAACAGCTTCCAAAAAGAAAAAATGCTGAGGAATCAATCTAAAAAAAGAAACAATAATGTGTGTAAAGTGAAAATTACAGTACTTGGAAAAAAGGGATCAAAGAGGATTTTAGGAAATGTAAAGACACTCCTTGCTCTTAGATAGGAAGAACTGCCAGCCAAAAAAAAAAAAAAAAAATCCTAGATAGGGAGAACCAACATTGTGAAAATGGCTCTACTCCCAAAATAGTTATACAGGTTCAATCTTAATTAAAATACCACTAGTATACCTTACAGATCTAGAGAAAGCATTCCTAAAATTCATCTGGAACCAGAAGATACTTACAATAGCAAAAGTAATTCTGGGCAGCAATGACAAGGCAGGAAGTATCACAATTATACTATAAAGCTACTTGATAAAATTGGCGTAGTACTGGAAACAACCATCAGGATCAATGTGAGATATTAGAAGATGTTGACACAACTACACACTCAGCCAGCTTATCTTTGAGAAAGGAGCCAAACATGTTTACTGGAAGGAAAATAGCCTCTTTAATAAATGATGCTGGAAAAACTGGCTTTCCACATGCTAAAGACTAAAATTAGACCCATGTTTATCACCATTCACTAGACTAAACTCAAAATAGATCAAAGATTTAAATATTAAAAGAGAAGCACTAAATCTACTGGAAGAGAAAGTAGGTAGAAATCTTGAAGGCATAGGAACAGGTAGAGAGTTCATGAACAAAAATCAAACCACATAGGAAATACTTCAAAGAATCAAATTCGTGATATCATCATTTTGAAAATTTTCTCCATGTCAAAACAAATCACCAACAGAGAAAAAGAAAACCCATGAATTGGGAAAAAAAATTTAACTAACTGCCCCTCCGACAAAAGCCTTCTCTCTAGAACATATAATGAATTTTTTAAAATCAAGTCTCCAAAATTCAAAGACCCAAACAAAAAGTGGGCATCTGAAATGAATACACATCTCTCAGATGAAGAAGTGCCAAAACAAAATAATACGTGAAAAAAGAAGTCAAACATCAATGGTCATTCAAGCAATGTTAATTAAAACAACACTAAGATTCCGTCTCACTCCAGAAAGAATGGCTATCATCAAGAAGTCAGCCAATGACAAATGTTGGAGGAACTATGAGGATCAAGGAGCCCTTCTCCAGTATTGCTGGGTGTGTAGACTGGTGTAACCACTGTGGAAACTAGTGTGGAGATTCCTTAAAAATCTATGATCAGAGGTCCCATTCAACCCAGCCATTCGCCTTCTGGATATTTTTCCAGAAGAGCTAAAAAAATTATACCATAGTGATATATGTGCATCCATATTTGTAGCTGTGCAATTTGTCTTAGCTAAAACTTGGAAACTGCCCAAACGCCCATGGACTATGAAATGCATAAAAAAGGATGTGAGATTTTTATACAATATAGCATTACTCTGCTACAAAGAAAGATAAATGTGAGGCTTTTATAGGTAAATGGATGCATCTAGAGACCATACTCATAAGTGAAACAAATCAGATCTGCAGGTGTAAGCATTGTATTGTTTCCTTAGTTTCCCCTGAAAAAGTAAATAAAATCTGAAAGGTACAGTAGATATTGTGAAAGAGAAAGAAACTGCTCAAAAGGAAAGAACCATTGGAATGAGGAAAAGGAGGAAAGAAAGAAAGAAACACACATGATAGCTAAGATAATTATACTACTAGTTTCTATTAGTTTATTGAAAGGAATAATTAATGCTTATTTTTGACCCACTTTGCTTGCTTATATCTGGCAATCTGATCAAGTACTTTGAAGACAACAATATGCAATTGTTGTTCAACAACTTCTGTTGAATTACTGTCATTTTGTTTTCTTGAAATTCTGTATTGTTTCTAATTTTTTTATTATTATTCTCTTTCAAAGAAAAAAGAAAAATATCAGAGCAGAAATTGATGTACTGGAGGCTGATAACACAATAAAAATAATTAATGAATTGAAGGATAAGTTCTTTGAAAGATCAAATAAAATTGACAAACATTTATCCAGTCTTATCAATAAAGGAAAGAAAGGACTGAAATCAACACAATTAAAAATAAAAAGGGAAAAAACAAGATGGACCCTGCAGAAATCCAGATCAGCTAAACCTACACTAAAAATTTATATTCTAGCCAGGCATGGTGGCGCAGGCCTGTAATCCCAGCACTAGGGAGGCTGAGGCAGGAGGATTGTTGTGAGTTCAAGACCAGCCTGAGCTACAAAGTGAGCTTAAGGCCAGCCTGAACTGCATAGTGAGACCCTGTCTCAAAAAAAGACAATAAATAAATAAATAAATAAAATAAAAATTTATATTCTAAGAATATGGAAAATGCAGAATATACATATGAATTGCAAAAGTTGAATAAAGAAGATACAAAGATCCTAAACAAAGCAATATAAATCAATAAAATTGAAGATGTAATTAAAATAACAAAGATAAGCCCAGGTCCTGACAGACTCACAGCTGAATTCTACAAGAAATTTAGAGAAGATCTAATATTGCTTCTCTTTCAATTCTTTAATAAAATTGAAAGGGAAGCAAGACTTTCAGATTCATTCCTGGAGGCCAGCATTACTCTGCTATCAAAACAAGAAAAGTATACAACTAAGAGAGAAAACTACTGGCCAGGCTCTCTAATGAACATAGATGCAAAAACCCTCAATAAAATACTGACAAAAACAGAATGCAGCAAATCGTTAAGAAGATTATACAGCATGACCAAGCGTGATTCATCTCAAGGATGTAGGGTGATCCAACTTACATAAATCAATAAATGTAATACACCATACTAACAGAGCCAAGGACAGAAACTACATGATCATTTCAATAGATGCAGAAAAAAACTTTTGATAAAGTTTGGCACCCATTCACGATAGAATCCCTAAAGGAAATTGGAGTAGATTGTCTTTGTCTTAATCTGATAAAAGCCGTCTATGACAAACCACCAGCCAACATCATACGAAAAGGATAAAAACTGAAGCTTTTCTCTCCAAAATCAGGAACAAGATAAGGATGTCCACTGTCTCCACTCTTATTCAATAGAGTTTTGGAAACTTTACCCAGAATAATTAGAGAGAAAGAAAATAAATAAATAACAAAAGGAAAGGAAGAAAATTAAATTATGATTATTTGTGCAAGACTTTAAAGGACTGCTAAATTTTATAAGCAAATACAGTAATGTAGTTGGATACAAAGTCACCACTCAAAAATCAATAGCCTTCTTGTACACAAATCAAATCTCTTTGATAAAGAATTTAGGTATATAATACCTTTCATAATAGCATCCAAAAATGAAATAACTAAGAATCAATCTAATGAAGGATGTAAAGACCTCTATATTAAACACTACACTATCTGAAAAAGGAGACTGAAGAATATATCAGAAAATGGAAAAACCATCTTTGCTCTTGGGTGGGAAGAACCAATATTGTGAAAATGGCCATGCTTCAAAGCTTACACAGACTCAGTGCGCTTCCAAACAAACTTCCAGCAGGGCATCTCACAAAATTAGAGAAGAGGATCCTAAAATTATTTGGAACCAGAAGAGACCTAGAAGAACAAAGGTAATTCTGTGCAAGGCACAGAATTCTGTGCAATAAAGGCAAGGCAGGGGGCATCACGATCCTGAATTGAAGTTATGTTGTAAAGCTACTGTGATTAAAAAAATAAAATCAGCTTGGTACTGGCAAAAAACAAAAACAGATCCAAGAATCAAAGGAACAGATGAGAAAATGCAAAGGCAACTTCAGACATACTCAGTCATCTTATCTTTGACAAAGGTGCCAAATACATTTGCTGGAAGAAAGATGGCCTCTTTAATAAATAGTGATGGCTTTGCACATGCTGAAGATTAAAATTGAACCCTTACCTTTCACCATGCACTAAATTAAAATTAAATTGGATCAAAGATCTAAATACTAAAATAGAAAGATTAAATCTACTGGATAGGTAAAACTCTTGAAGATATGGTATAGGAAAGACTTTATGAAGAAAACCCTGGTTGAACAGGTGCTATCACAAAGAACCAACAATTAGGATCTCTTCTTACTATAAAGTTTTTGCACAGCAAGAGATGCCACCAACAGAGGGAAGAGACAACCCTCA
The DNA here is from genome assembly GCA_004027165.1 of Ctenomys sociabilis. NCBI lineage: Eukaryota > Metazoa > Chordata > Mammalia > Rodentia > Ctenomyidae > Ctenomys > Ctenomys sociabilis. The sequence goes on from PVKA01008605.1 coordinate 9,135, forward strand.
ATGTGGGAAAAATGTTAACCAGCTGTTCCTCAGATGAATGATTACTATTGAGGACTTATAAATACTCAGAAACAATCAGACTACCCACATTTAAAGATGCAATCCAAAAACAGTATCTGAAATAAAAGCACACATCTCAGATGCAGCAATACAAACAGCAAATCAATATATGAAAAAATGTTCAACATTACTGGTCATTTGAGACATGCAAATTAAAACAGCACTGAGATTCCATCTCACCCCAGAGAGAATGGCTATCATCAAGAAGTCAGCCAACAACAAATGCTGGGGATGCGGGGAAAAAGGAACCCTTCTCCACTGGCGGTGGGAATGTAGACTGGTGTAACCACTGTGGAAGTCAGTGTGGAGATTCCTCCAAAAACTAGGACTAGAGGTCCCATTTGACCCAGCCATCCCTCTGTTGGGTATCTTCTCAAAAGAATTAAAAGCAACATATCACAATCACACATACACAGCCATGCTTATAGCAGTTATAGTTTATAACGGCCAATCTTGAAAACAACCCAATTGCCCATCCGCCAGAGAAAGATGATGTGGATTTATACTCTACCAAAAAGAAGGATATATTTGAGATATTCTAGGAAACGGATGTATCTTGATTCCATACTCTTCAGTGAAATAAATCACACACACACACACACACGCACGCACACACACAAACACGTGAATGAATACTGCATCGTTTCTCTGAAGTCAGAAACCAAAAATGTAAATAAGGATATATATGTATATATCCTTATATATATGTAAAAAAAAAAGAAAACATGGCAACAAATGGAGGGGGAGGAAGTCATATCATGTGCAGGTATAAATTCTCCGTGATGAATGGGATTATTATGTATATCTAAAATGTACCAATAAAATCCAGTGTTAAAAAACCTTGATACTATTGGAAACAGTGATTTAATAGACAAGATAATCATAAAATTAATGTAAGAAAACAAATAACTTTCCTTTATACAATAACAAAATAGAAAGTATAATTGAAGACCCATCAATAAAAGTTGCTATTAGGTTAAAATAAATGGAAATAACTTTAAAAAAAAGATGTGGAATCCATGCAAAGAAATTCTTAAACTTATGTGGCCTATAAAAGAACAGTTGACTAAATGAAAATCTATTCCTTGCTCTTAGGTAGGATGCTTAATAGTATTATAAATTATCAATTCTCCATTAATTAGTCTATACATTACATGGAACCCTAATCAAAATCCTAGTAGGAGTTGACGAACAAATTCTAAACTTCCTTTGGAATAATAAATATATAGAAAATTAGGAAAATATGGAAATGGAGAAAATCCCAAAGGAAGATTTCTAATTAGGGCAGCAAGTACCCTGAGAAAGCGTCTTGATCTAGTACACTAAAAATCATATGTGAGGTTTAAAAGCTTGCTTTTAAATCTGCACCTGAACAGATAATAAATAAAGCCAAAGACTATGAAAGAAATAATTCCACAACAAGAACCTGTTTTCTGAAAGCCCCCCTTGATTTCATATGTTGTAGTCAAGATTTGCAAGGGAATAGATCTAATATAAGATAAAAAATTTATAAGATTTATTTTGTAATATTCACCCACAGAGTGAAACACAAAAGAGTGCAAGAGATCCGTCCACACATTCCAGACCCAAGAATCCAGCTGGGGCCCTGGATCCCATGGCAATGTCCTGCACGAGTCCACTGAAGACCTGGGGCCCACGGCAGTATCCTTCTTGAGTCCAGCTGGAGCTGGAGAGCCCACAACAACGTCTCATGCAGGCCTGTTTCACTGATCTGCACTGGGAGGGTGCAAAGGTCAGTGGTGGAAGCTAGAAAATCTGTGCCGGGGGTGGGGGTGTGAAGGACCTGTGCCAGTGGACTGAGGGATCTGCGCTGGAGCCAGGAAGCGGTGCTCAAGGTAAGGACCAGAACTCCTTTAAAGAGAACCACAGCCTTTCCCAGCAACAGTGAAGACCAGAGCCCCTCCGACAATGAGAGCAGCCAAGCTGATATCAGGAAAACCAGCATGCAAGCTTCTCCAGGAGAATCAACAACGTGCCACCTTGCCCACCAGTTCGGCCCGGCACACCCAGAGCCACACTGATGCAGTTCAGCGGGGTGCTCCCAGTTTACCCAGCACATCATACAAAGAAGGAATTTAATCAAGAACTCCCATACGTCTATTACCTTGAAAGAGAAAGTTCTCAGGAAAAAGTGTATTGGGAGAATGCCACCCCCAATACTCCGCATCACTCCCCTCCATTGTTTGGAGTACTTGATGACTTGGCCTTGCTCTGAGTGGAAAAAAGTAAAAAAAAAAAAAAAAAAAAAAAAAAAAAAAAAAAAAAAAAAAAAAAAAAAAAAAAAAAAAAAAAAAAAAAAAAAAAAAAAAAAAAAAAAATGTTTCCTAGACCACATGCAGGTCATAGTGACTGGGAAAAAGAATCTGTGCTATCTGAAGCTTACCACCTCATTCACAAGAAGAGCTAGAAATTATTTGAAATATCCTGGTCTTGTCAGCGCTTTCAGGCAGAAGCCAGTGATAAATTTCTCTGGAGGAACGCATCGCAAGCCCAAGCCTGAAAAGTCTCTGCTGGGTAAAGACCAAGTGATGCTGAATTTACCCTTAAAACTCCTGAGACACACAAAGCAACAAAGCGCCAGACATGCAAGGTAGCAGAAATAAAGAGCCATGGGAGCAAACCTGCAAACATGGTGGGTTCTGGCACAACTGGATGAAGGAGGCAAAAGTTTTTTCTAACATATTTAGAAGAATAAGAAATTCTCACAACTTAAAAGGCATATATATATATATTTTTTTTAAATCACAAGCTATGTAAGGAAATAAAAGTGTAATAATTGATCTAGGAGGTTCAATGAGCAGATTAAATGCAGATTAGGTATGGCCAGAGTAAAAGACAGTTACCTGGAAGGCTGAGCTGAACAAATTACAAAAGAGAGAGTGGGAGAAAGGACGCAAGAACGTGATAGAGGTATTAAATCTAAAGCATGTTTTCCTCAAAGTAATGGAAGAAACTGATAAAGAGAGGAGTATTCGAAGAGATGGTGTTGCTTTTCAGAACTGATAAAGGATGTGAATACTCACGTACAGGAATCCAGTCAATTATGACCAGGAATAGTAAGAAGACATTGGTTCTGGCACAAAGTAGCAATAACAGAAATGATGGAAAAGGCAGCCACAGGGGTGGAGCAGGTTCCTCACACAACAAGGATGGACAGTGTCTTTCCACAGCAACACCGGAGCCCAGGAGATGGCAGGATTTTTTTTTTTCCTCAAAATATATATCCAGAGAAATTGTCATTCAGTAACGATTCTGAGATTAAAGCATGTTACAACAAATAAAAGCCCAGGGAATTTATGTGAACAGGTTCTCACTCATTTTTTAGAAGTAAAAATGATCCTAACAAGAAAGTTTGAAATGTAAAGCTAATGAGCAAACAAAATGGGAAATGCATGAGTGTGTGTAAATAAACATCCATTACATAAAATGATAAAAATAATATCAATTCGGAGGACTGCAGAAGAACAAATTACTAAATAGCAGAGACATGTAGAAGGGGTGTATTTATGAAAGACTTTAAAATATAGTAAGGCCTTAGTATTGTTTGGGAGAAAAGTAAAGATGTTGATTGATTTCAGAGTTTATATAAGCAAAATACACCTAGTACTTTTTATGTTCACAAGTAGAAAATTTGGCATTTTTTAAGCCTTTAGGTTTGAGCTTGTTGGTTATACGCAGCTCAGAGATAATCAATACATTCGCCCTTGCTGGTAATGTTAAGAAGAGACATTAAGTGATGGAGCAGAATAGTCTCAAAATTAATCCAGGTTGGCCAAAACCTATTCAGCATGTGGTGCTGGGACTGTTTCCTTTTCACAGTGGCCAGGGGGTTGGTTTTTAAATCTACAGACAGTTACAGCTAAAGCCTCTGTATGGAAAAGAGGAGTAGGAATGGAACTCCCAGGGGTCCCGCTTTTACCATTATCATTCATCATGAATTACAACTTGAAGGCAGCAGCACAGAGTCCAAGGTGTGAGCATTGCTGTGTGGCCGTGGCCGTGGCTGAGCAGCGGACATCATGCAGGTGTGGCCTCCTCTGTAGTCGGGTTAGCAGCAGCTCAGGTCTCCTGTGGGAAACACTGCTCGCAACACGGTTTGCTGCTTCTCCAACACCTAAGCTTCCCTGCGTGTCCCTGGGGGGCGAGCTGACACTCAGAGGAGGAACGTGTGCCAGCCAGGGGAACAGCTGAATGCAGTACAATGAAATGAGAGGCAATCAGAAACACACACACACACACACACACACACACACACACACACATCCCATAAAGACAATGGAGAAAAATAGTAAAGGTATTTGTGAGAGGAAAAAAGAGTGGAGCGAGATACACCTTTATTATCTCTCAGTTGTGTCTTATGCATTTGTAAAATTTTTGTGCAAGAACGTTTTTTATGAGAAAAAAGTTTGGGATGTTTTGAATCATTATCAACTTACTCAAAATTTCTCTCTCTCTCTCTCTCTCTCTCTCTCTCTCTCTCGTGTGTGTGTGTGTGTGTGTGTGTGTCTGTGTGTGTGTGTGAATTTTGTTTCCTCTGTCATGAATTATTGACTCAGGTGCTTTGCCAGTGGGGTCTTACATTTTTCCTCTGCTGATATAAAAAATATTATGGAGATAGTAACCACTTTTGATTCTTACTTTGTTGCTTGCCTTTTGTCAGTGGGAGTTTGGTGGATTAAATTGTGTGACTCTGGTGAAATTTATCAATATGCTCTCTTAATACCATTGAAGCTTATTCCTAAGCTTGTATGCCTGGACAGCTCCTCTTCCTGCCTGGGACTTAAAGGCACTCTTGATTTGCATGCATAGCTTTCCTACTTCTCTTTAGTCTATATACCCTATGGGTATTATATTGGTATTTGGTATAAAATACAAATTTTACTTGATTTTCTTTTAAAAACTATAAATGGTTAACCTTTCTAACCTACAAGATCTGAATTTAGTTTAGGAAAATATTGTGCCTTCCTATTTTTTAAAAGTACTTTTCATGGGTCCTTTTTATTTTGGTGATATCAGGGATCAAACTCAGGACCTTGGGCTTGCCAGGCAAGCACTTATTCCACTGAGCTATCTCCCTGGCCCCTAATGGGTCTTTCCATATGGGAGGTGACGAGGTCACTGAAGGCTGGTCTACACCTTCAGCTGGGGGCTTGGGGAGTTTCACTTCTAGATAAACACTGCTCCTTCCTCCTTTCTTTCCTCCTCTTTCAGTGCCCTCCTCTCTCCTTTCCCTGGTGTCCTGTCATCCTTCTTCACATGCCCATAATGTGGGTGAGACAGCCCGAGGCTAAGCGGCCATTTTTCCACCTTTTGGATCCAACATGCCTAGGCACCGAGGAGAAAGGAAGCGGCTCTGATCCTGCAGGAGCTGTGTTGCCTTTGCCTGTCCACTCTTGGCCAGCTGCTTCCAAAGAGAACCGTACTGTGGCCGGCCACCAACACCAGGTTTCTGTTCTACGCATCTGCATGCACTCACCTTATATGTTGATGGAACTTAGGTGCTAACATCACTGGTCCTATATAAGTTCTCATAATTTCCATCTTGTTTTCCAGGTGTCTGTCCTGGTCCACTGAATTATCTGTCAAATATAGCCACAGTGAGCCTCCTTTCAAAAGACCACAGGAAGTGTGTTGGTGAGTCTAATATGCCCTCATTATTTTCCCCCTTTTGTTTTTCCAAAAGAGCAAAACTGAACATTTTATTCTTCCTGATGAACGTTATCAACCAGTTTTATCTTTTGAATGGAACTGGATCAAGCCTGCAAACCCATTTGGGAAGCAATGGTGCCCGCCAGCATCTCACCTTTGGGTGCTTGAGCATGCTGTAGCTTCTCGTCCTTCATGGTTCGATCTTGAAACAGAGCTCTGTGGCATTCCTCATCTCGACTCTCGGCCACATTCTTTCTTATGGTTATTAGGAAATGTTTCATTTGTTTAGTGCAATTATAAACAATTATATCTTATAGCTGGTTATGGCTGGTACAGATAACAACTGTTGATTCTCAGATATTTATCTCATGTTCAACCAGTCTTTACCCTCGGAGACTTTTGGTTGATATTTACATTCATCCTAAGTATGTGACTGTACATCTGCAAATGAGGATGACCTCATTCGCTCCTTTTTAATAGGTAGAACTCTGGTCTCTGTCTACATGTTCTATCACAAATAAAAAAATAAAAGTAGACATGCTTCTTTTCTTCTTGATTCTAGAGTGAATTTCTCGATTTTTTTCCCCCTACATGTAATTCTGTTGTTCTTCTAATGCAAGTGTTCTCTACAGTGTTAATGAGTTTCATCCTACTCCTGCTTTTTAAGAGACTTAAAAAACTAGCACGGGCTGTTGCTATAGTTTACATCTTTTCTGTACCCTTTGAGGTTATTGCTTGTGTTTTATTGGACATTCTATTGTATTATTGGGTATCTTTCATATAAATAATCCTTACAATCCTGAGATTAAATCACAGCTGATTAGGAAGGAGGACTTTATAAATACCACTGTGTTTTAGATTTGGAATGGCCTTGACAATTCTCAGGCCTCAAAGGTAGGGCTTCTGGGAGGTGACTGAATTAGGAATGCTAGAGCTCGCTTGCCCTTCAAGCTGGGGCCTGATTGGAGGTGTGCCGCTGGGGGCGTGGCCTGGGAGGGTGTGTCCCCTGCCTGGCTCCCCGCCTTACTCTCCATATCCTGGCTGCCATGATGAGAGCAGCTTCTCTTTGCTGTGCCCACCTGCGGTGACATTTGCTGGAGCGTACTGAACAGGGACTGTGAGCATGAACCAAAACTGCGGCTGTCAGGTATTGTGCTAAAAACATGACTGAGACAAATACTATTGTTTATTTTATTTTATTCTATTTCTTTTTTGTATTTTAGGGAAGGGTCTACAGGGTGTTCAGGGTCTCACTACTAGATCAGACTCGTAGTGATTGTCCTGTTTACAGTCTCCCAAGAGCTGGGATTATAGGTGCGTGCCACCACGTGGGGTCTCAGTTGCAGTGTCAGCACGCCCTGGGGGCGGGGCCGGCACTACAGGCCTGGGGATCAAACCCCGAGCCCCTGCTCCTGCTTGCAGGCACTTTAATCCACTGAGCTATTTGGCCAACCCCTACTGTTTATTTTAATTTATTAGTGTTTAAATAATTTTTCACATTTTGATTCCTGAGTTAGATTACTTTATAATTTCCTTTGCTGACATGTTTCTGCTCTCTCAGTTAATAACTGACTTTCAGTCTCACTAACTCCATAAAAATGAAATATGCAGAGCAGATCAAAGTGTGGCCCAAAGCTTTACTCCTGTGTAGTAGAATTAGACACCATACCCTGTCATGTCTTCATACCGTGACGAGTACGCGTTCTGACCCCTGGACATTAGGTTCGGGTGTGTGCTTTGCTCTGACCAGTGGGACATGGGTATGTTTCAGGCGCAGAAGTGAAGAATGTGCTCACGGATGCATTTATTTTCCTGTGACCACCATGAGAAGAACCTATCTAAGCTAGACTACTGATCCAAATGATAAAAGACATATGGCGCACACCCAAGCTTACCTGAAGCTTGGGCCCACGTCCAGCAAAACCAACATGAGATCAGCCACCACACCAGTGACCTGCGGGCATGAGAGCAAGATGACTGATTGTCATTTTAAACCATGCAGTTTGGAGGTGATTTGTTATGCAGCATCACTGTGGGACTAGATGACTAATTCATTGGTAACTTTCCACCTTGAACCTGCATCCCAAAATAACTTATGATAGCATGGGAATTGCTTTTTTGCTCACGAATTTGAAGGAACTCACCAACAAACCCAACTAAATGTATGCCTTACTGAGGAGAAAGGTTTGAAATTTAATTTTTAACTTGTTTTCCTTTCACATCTTTTAAACTTAAATATGGTGTTCCTCTACATCTTTCCAGGGTTGTCGTTGTCGTCTTCTTCTCCTCCTCCTCCTCCTCCTCCTCCTCCTCCTCCTCCTTCTTCTTCTTGTCTGTCCATAGATAACAACAATTTGAACCCCAAGTGTGGTCTCTCTTCCAGGTTTCCAAAGTTTTGCCAGATAAGATATGAATCTATACAGATATATAATGTTTTGTTTTAAAATTTTGCAAAATGATGTCTTTCTATAGTTATTGCCATATAATATACATACGAGCTTTCACTGTTTCCATTTTCTTGTAAAATCACATTTCAGTGAACATATTGAAGATGTTTCCTTGCCTGACCTATCTCTTTGTGCAGTGGTTTGCAGCAGAGTTTTAAGCTACAGCTCATGACCTGTTGCATCACAGTTTCGTGCATATCAGCCAACCTAAGCAAAACTTGCACAAAATACTCTGGCCTTTCTCCTTATGAACCATACAACCTATTTTCTCTTCTATTACAGGTTTCTACTTTGAGAAGCAAAGAAAGAAAACAACCATCATGTAAACATAAAAGTATAAAACTCACTAGTAAAGTAGGCACACAAGAGAGAAAGAAAATTTTATGAATACAACAAACCACAAAATCATGCAAATGAATAAGAACAAAACAAGCACTATTCAAAACAAATAGAAGAAATTTAACAAAATAGCAGGAGTAATTTCTTACACTTCTAGAATAACTATATATCCCAATTAAAAGATATATTTGAAAGGCCAGGGAGATGGCTCAGTGGAATAAGTGCTTCCCTAGCAAGCACAAGGGCCTGAGTTAAATCCCCTGTTCTGAAAAACAAACAAACAAAAAAAAAAAGGTATAGTGGAGCTGAATGGATACAAAAACAAGACTCAACAATATGCTGCCTGTAAGAAACTCAAGGGCTGGGGATATAGCTCAGCCGCACAGCACTTGGCTGGCGAGTGCAAGGTCCTGTGTTTGATTCTTAGTACTTCCTTCTCCCTGCCCTGAAAAAATACAAGGAAACTCATTTTACCAGTAAAGAAAGTGAAAGTAAAAGACTGGAAAAAGATATTGCATGAAAATGGAAACCAAAGACCAAGAATATCTATTTCTTATGTCAGACAATATCGATTTAAAGCTGAGCTGTACAAAGAGACAAAGAAGGTGTTTTAATTACTTTCTTCTCTCATTGCTAGGACAAAATACCTAACATTCAAATTTAAAGAAGGAAATGTTTATTTGGCTCACAGTAGAGGTTTCAGTCCCAAAAGAGCTGCCTCTGAGGCAGGATGGTATGGCAGAGGGCAACAGGTCCTGAACATGGAAGACAGCAAAACTAACAAGAGACTCTTTCCCTCCCTTACTGTATGCAAGCTACCTGCAAGCTACACCCCCCCCCAATCCTAGCCCTAGACAATGATCCAATCACAAACTCTAGATTCAGCTGCCTCCAAAAGGCCTGCTCTCCCTTGAATGTATAAGGCTTTGGGGGTTATGTAGACACAAACCATAACAGAAAGGAGCTACACAATGATAATGCGAGAATAATTCCTCAAGAAGACACAACTGTAAATGTATGTGCACCTTATGCTGGAGCACTAAACTCTATTAAATATTTTAAATCAAAAGGGAAAGCTAGGATCTAGCCAAACACCAGTGGGAGATCTTCATATCCCTATTTTTCTCATTATCATTTAAATGCATATTTTTGCAACTAATGATGCTAAGCATCTTTCCACAGATTCATTTGCTCCTTCTTTTTAAGTTTAGTTGCCTTTTCTTATTACTCTATAGAACTGAATATATTTATATATTTTAAATATTAATTTCTTGGTAAGTACTGTGACAAATGTCTTCTCCCAGGGTACCACATCCTTTTGCTCTCTGGACAAACAGAGGTTCCCAATAAAAACAACACAAATTGCTGATGGTTTCATTTATAATTTACACTTCAGTTCCTGTTTGGAGGGACTTTCCTACCCATGTTTATAACGTTATTTTCCTAGATTCTTTTTAAACATTTTATTCTTTTGCTTTTCACATTTACACCTTAAGTTCACCCGTAACTTTCATCTCACCTTTGTTTACAGTGTGAAATAGAGATCCATTGCTATCATGCGGATAGCCAATTTTTGTAATCATATCTTTCTCAAAAGATTGCAATCCGGACTGTATTATTTATCACATTTCTTTGAATGCAGATCATTGGTTTCTAGGGGCTTAATTTTGATTCCATTTGTCTATTTTGTGTCCCTGCTATGTCATCTTCTTTACTTTAGCAATATTCTTTAATGTCACACCAGCCCCACCCTCATGGAGGGCTGAGCCAGACAAAAAACAAAGTAAAACAAAAACAATGTTCCTTCATGGTTAGCTAAATCTTGCTTTGTGGAATAGATTTTTAAAAATAAATTTGGTGGTTTATTCCATTATTAGTCCTTTCAGGGTTTTAAAGAGTATAAACTTTCAGTATTGGTAATTTATATTGTCCCAGAGGATTGCCTGTTTTATTGAGTTTTTTTTTTTTCACAAATGAGAATGGAGATCTACATAGTTCCATATAATGTTATTTTTAGAAGTAATTCTTTAGTTCTTCATTTATACCCTGAGTTACTAGTATTCCATCTTACCTTTTTGTTTGATTTAGACATTTGTCTTTTGTTTTTAAAAATACCATTTATCTTTTTCCATGGATTTGTATTTTTGTTCGTCAACAGCATTCTGTGAACCTATAACTTTACTAATTGTGTTTATTGTGTTCACACAAAGAAGCTTAGAAATTTCATTTTTTAAAATAGACTGTGATTACTTTTCTGGCCTGATATATGAGCAGTTTTTATAAATTTTCCAACAAAATTTTTTTTAAAACATTTTTATTCATTTATTTTTTATGTGTTTGGTACAGGGTCTCACTACACAGCTTGGACTTGGAGTGATCCTCCTGGCTTCAGCCTCCCCAGCGCTGGGATTATACACATGCGCCAGCTCGATAGCTCTCAGTGTTGGCTCAGTCTGTCTAGGGGCAGGGCCTGTGATCGAACCCCGGTCCCTGTGCTTGCCTAAGCAGATGCTTCTCATGAGGCCTAATTTTCCAACAAAATTTTAAATGTAGGTATAATTTTTAAAAATCAACTTTATGGAATTAGTTTTAAATTTATGAAATTAAAATTAAACCACTTGATCAGTTAATTCAGCCATTTTTTACAAAATTAAATAGGTCAACAAAAATTAGATTGTTCCAACAATTATGTCCTTTCCTTATTTTTCTAATCATTTTTGTTTTATGTATACTTTGATAGCAAATTAGTAAGCACACAAACAGCAATGCTGGATGTATAGTCATTGTGGGCGATGATTATGATCAATATAAAATGAAGCAGTACTATCTTAATGTTTTTCTTTGCATTTGCTTGATAAAATATTTAACCATTATCTGTTTTTGTTATTTTTCTAATGTTTCCTTCTAAGTAGAAAATAATTGGATTTTAAAAAATCGAATAATTGAAAATTTAAAGATGTAAAATCTTCCTAAATATATACTATATACTATATGCTCTATACTGTATATATTCAGATGTGATACATTTTAATAAGGTCATAATAAATGTATCAACAGGATTTTAAAAAATTGAAAGTCAATTACAGAGTTTATATTGAAGTTTAGCCAGCAACATCCTGCAAAAGATGCATACTGAGGACACACTAGGGGGACCCTAAGTTCTGCTAAGTTATCTAACTTCAGCAACTGAAACGCTGTAGCACAAGCGTAGGGCCACTGACCACTCGCTAAACGGATGCTAGGAATCTGTACAGTGAGACATGGGACTTTATCATATGATAGAGGCGATATTTCTTATGAAAAGAAGGCAATGATTATTTAACAAATGACATTTGGACAACGAGGCTACCATATGGAGCACAATTAAGTTAGACCCCCTCCCTCGTCACTCCTTGCATTAAGTCATTCCACAGAGTGCAAACATTTGAGTATAAAAACATTAAATCTGTAAAAGGTATTTTTAACATGAAGATTAGGAAATAATAATGTTGTCATAAAGGAAGGCTAAGTAAAACAGGAAGACCGCTGTTATGGCTTGTGTCTAGTTGTCCCCCAAAGCCTCATGCAGTCGTGGGGCGGGGACTTCTACAGTGTGTGGTTAATGCACGATGCACTGGGATTATGGGTGATCCAAGGCTGGGATGAGGAGTCTGAGTACTGCTGGGATTATGGGTGTGAGGCGGAGAGCCTGAATGCAGCGTAAGACAGACTTCCCTGTCTCCGCTGTTGCTGCTGCTGCTCCCATTTGCTCTTCTGCTCTCAGCCACTGCCATGAAAGGCTGGCCTCTGCCATGGGCCGCTCTGTCCCGGAGCGAGCTGCGTATGGACTGAGACCTTCACTAACTGGGAGCTAAATAAACCTCTCCTTCCTTCATTTTGGGTGTCAGGTATTTGTGCCGGCAACAAGACAAGAGCAACTGAGACAACTACAAACTATTTTTTCAAAAGTCTGTTAAATTCAAATTTTAAAAAATTAATGCGGGGGGGGGGAGAAAAACCAGAGTAATAAAATTACACACTAAGACAAGTGTTCACAGGGCATAAATCAGTAAGGGATTAATTTTGTAAAATATGGTGTCAACATTCCGTATCAGCAGCCTCAAAACACAAAAGGTCAGAAAGACCACGGGAAGATTGGATAAGAACGATGTGGTATTTTTATACGTTGGAGTATTACTCAACTATAAAGGGAGATAAACTTGAGGCTTTTACAAGGAAAAGGGTGTAACTTGAGACGACACTCATAAGTGTATGTGTGAATGTTGTCTCCCTTGGGCAAGAAACTGGAAGGGCATAGAAGACCCAAAGGTGTAATGGATACTGTGAAATGGGAAGAGGCTGCTTAAAGGGAAATGAAAATGGGGTGGGGGAAAGGAGAAGAGAAGGAAGAGTAAGGGAAAAACAAACAAATAAACTAGAAAGTTAAGTTACACCACTAATTGCTATTAGTTCATTGAAAAAAAAAGATGTATGTCTTTATTTTTTAATCAGTTTTTCATACCTATGTCTTGTAATCTGAGCAACTACTTTAAGATCAAAATATACACTGTACTAACCATTATTACTCTCCTACAATCCTGTTTTGAAATTTTGTGCCATTGTTTTTTTTTTTTCTCTTTAAAAGAAAGAAAAGGAAAGTATCTGGGGGAACAATCTAAAGTGGCTTTTCTCAGAGCTGAGGAGGTAGCTCAGTGAAGTAAGTGCTTGCCTGGCAAGTGCAAGGTCCTGAGTTCGATCCCTGGTACCACAATGAATAAATAAATATAAATAAATAAAGTGTCCCTTTGCAAGAGAGGGAAAATTTCTTTCCTTTTTTTTTAAATGACATGCAAACTTTGCATTTTCTTTCACACATATATGTTTCTTTCATACATATATATGTATATACAAACATATAAATGTATATGTAAACGTATAAATGTTTAATATAAAGTGATATTTCAAAAACTATCTCAATACAGGGCTATTGTAGAGGTGTGGCTTAGTGGTCTAACACTTGCCCAGTGTGTTGAGGTCCTGGGTTGCTCCTTAGCACTGCTAAAAATGAATAAGCGGGTAAATAACTATCTCATTACTGATGCAATGACAACACCCTCAAAACCTTTGTGTATAGCACTAGTGAGAGGAAAGGTCCCTGTTTATCTGTGGCTCTGCCCTCTCTTCCCACCATGGCACCCCAAAACTATCCCGAAAGGGAGAAACATCTGCTAAACCAATCTTTTCCTTGAATCCACAGCCCACACCTCTATAGTTGCCTTCGTGTCGAAATTCTCTGCTTTTATCCCTGCATCCGTTTTGTGCCTGAGGTCTGACAAGATAAGAGAACATGAGCTGGAGGCTTGTGAGTGTCTCATTTGAAAGTGCTGGAGAGGGGCGGGGGAGATGGCTCAGTAGGATAAGTGCTTCCCTGGCAAGGGCCTGAGTTCAATCCCTAGTTTCACCAAAAAAAAAAAAAAAAAAAAAAAAAAAAAAAAAAAAAAAAAAAAAAAAAAAAAAAAAAAAAAAAAAAAAAAAAATAGAAAGAAAGAAAGAAAAAAGAAAAGAAAGTGCTGGAGATAGGTCCATAGGACAAAGAAGTCTTGGGGATAACCCCAGCTCTTGCACCCTGATGCATTTGGCAGGTGAATCAGCAAGAGTTTCTGGCCCAGCCCTATCCACTTTCTAAGTGTGTCCTACACGGGTGCGATTCCCCAGGAAGCCACTTGACTGCCGTAGGATGGTATGGAGAGATGGGCCACCCTGTCCTGACTGGTCTAGCACTGGGCACTGCCAGGTATTACCAGCATCCTCCCCACCCCCTGGGACTAGGGCCAACTCTCAGGATCCACCCAGCGGAGCAGTAATGGGGCATGGGTGATGGAAGTGGGGCTGCGAGGGAGAGGGACCAGGGATGCGTGGAATACAGACACAGAAATGCCTGGGCTAAATGTTAGGGCAGGGTCATTCTATTGGACTGAGACTACGTACATGAAGCCCTTCGGTTAGTCTGGAGGTGTAGAGAGTGCAGCAGATAAATGATGATAAAAATGGCCCCGACCCACTTCTTCCTCCCTTCTTCCCTCCTGACCATGTGCTTGGCAGCTTTCCTTAGCTGAAGTGGCTCTGATTGCCCACCATTGGAAACCTTCAGCCAGCAGAAGGACAGAAGGAAACCACGGCTCCACATGGAAAACCTCGTTTGTCACCTAGAAGAGCTGTTTTCAAGGATGTCTCAGCTAACTTCCCTATCAGTTGCTGGGGCCAGCTCTTGTCTGCTGTAGAGAAAGCCTGGTGGGTAGGGTGAGTTCAGAGCTACCTTCTGACAAAGCCCAGCCTTCTGGATCTGGGACTCACCTGAGTCTGGGGCCAACTTGCCTCCCTCTGGGGAAGCAGAGGGAGGGAGAGGTGCTGGCCCAAGCCCATGCTGAAGTCTACCACTTACATCTGTGTGGCTTGGGGAGGGTCACACGACATCTCTGAGACTCGGCTGGCCCATTCATCAGGGGAGAGCTCTGCTATTTCCTTTCCTAGGAATTAAGTGAAGGCACACATTGGGCAGGCCCAGCATCGAGGGAGCACAGCGAACCCTGAGAGCAACAGCTCCCTGGCTCTCTGCTGGCAGCTGGCAGCTGGCCCCTGCCTGGCTCAGTGCACAACAGAGTGTGACCTCAGTTGCCTCTTCTGGTGGACCACATTAAAGGTGGCTGTGATGCTTAATTTTATGTGTCCCTTTTTTTTTTTTTTTTTTTTTTTCTTGCTACTGGGAATTGAACTCAGGACCTTGCACTTGATAGGCAGGTGATTGTGCGACTGAGCTCTAACTCCAGCCCTTAAGTGTTCATTTGACCACACTGACAGTCTAGCCAGGCCATTGGGGGCTGGAGGGCTCCCACCTGACTGTGCGAGCCCAGGGTGCATGGTCTTTTCCTGCCCTCTGACTTGGGTGAAAGCTTCGGCTCTTCCTGTATCTCCAGCCTGCCAGCTTCTGGATTGCAACGTATGTCATCCGCTCCCCTAGGCCCAGGTGGCTGAGGGCAGGTACTGGGGCTTCCAGTCTCTGTAGTGGAATGGGCCAGTTCCTTGTAAGATGCCTCTTGGTGCCCCGTGTGTGCACACATGCACCTCCCTCCACTGGTTCTGTTCCTCTCACTGCTGCAGCAGTTCCTCACAGGACTGGGCTGAGTATCCTCCTCCCTGCCTGTCCCCACCCCAGTGTCCCCTGGGAGGCTACTCTAAAACAGCCATTTCATGGGGATCCTCATGCCACTTCTCAGGTTCCACACCATCTCAACTCTAGTCCCAGGACCCCGCAATCTAGGGGTGCTGTCCCTTGGTCCCCGCTTCTCACAGCCCCATCACCTCCTATCACTCTTCTCCTTTCACTCAGGCTGGTGAAGGAAGCCCCTCCCTAAGCCCCAGCTGACCAGAGGGCAGGAGCGCAGTCTCTCCTTCTGGGGCTCCTCCTGGCCAACTGACAGGGGACACTCAACCTACCATGTGAGGCTGTGTGTGAGTGTGTGCGTGTGTTAAGGGGAAACTGCTGCGCTTGCCTGCCCCTCCAGCCCAGCCTCGTCCTTCTCAGCTCCCCCCACCCAGGTACTAGATACTGCCCGATGCAGGCTGCCCTCATTAATATTTATGACAAGGAGAGGAAGTTGCATAAATCTCCTTGATACTTAATTAAGCCTAACTTCTTCTGATTCCCCCTCTTTTTACCGTGCTGAGTGTGGCCGGCATGCCTATTAGATGTTCATCCACCTCTCTTGGTGGCCAGGCGCTGGACAGGATCCACCAGCCACTCTGCGTGTCACAGTGACTCCAGCTGGCAGCTGAAGCACGGTGGGCAGCAGTGACCCCTTTTCATCTCTGCAGACTCTGGCTTTGGACAGAGGCTCCCTGAAGCCCTCCACCGGTAGCAGAGACCCAGGAAGATCCTGGCTGCAATGTCCAACACACACACATAGGTGCTCCCCTGGACTGGAAAGACATAAAGGCATTGGGAGGAGCCGGGCAGCAGCTCCGACCTCCCATCCTGTCCGTCTCTCACCCAGGGAGCTACTGTGAGCCCTTAAGCCTCAGAGGAGTAGCTGAGTCCCACGAAGAACCCCATGGGGGCTGGACCCTGCTCCTCTCCACTTACCACCTGGGCACTCAGGCAGGGGGATCCCAGTGTGAGCTGGTCAGAGGCGAGCGTCTCCTGGCTCCAGGAGCTGCTTAGCGGCTGGCTGACATATCTTTGATATGGAATCATATACAGGAAGCAGCTTGACCCCTGAAGGCCCCTCTTAGTGTGGGATTGACACCAAGCATTGACTTTGCTTCAGGCTTATCCACAAATCTCAGCCAATTTTATTAAAGAGCCGTGTGTGGTGTGGAACATGCCAGGAAGACAACTTTATTTATAGATCTTGATCGGCAGAGAGGAACCCACGCTTGATTCCGTTGGCGCCCCTGCTGGCCTCCCTCCACCTCAGGTGGCAGGGGTGATTGGCAGGTACGGCTCCTCGCGCAGCCCCTCCCTGCCCGGCTGTGCCCAGAGACTGGCAGACACAGTGAAGACAGACACACAGCACTAACCCAGGCTGCCCCTCCCCCAACACAGACACCATTGTGGACTGTGTCTTCTTGAAATCCCCACACTGAAGCCTTAACCTGCAATGGCGCTGTACTCAGAGTTAGGGCCTTTAAGAAATAACTAAAGTTAAAAAGGGAATAAAGGTGAGGTCTTAATGCCCTTGCAGGAAGAGGGCAAGGCCAGGGCAGTGCTGCAGGCCTGCAACCCCGGGCGTTGGGAGGCTGGGTGAGGGTCTTCCTGAGACGCTATCTCAAAACAGAAGGGCAGGGGATGTAGCTCAGTGTGAAGGGCCTGGGTTCATTCTCAGGACCATGAAGGAGGTAGAAGAATAAGAAGAGGAGGAAGAGAAGCAGGACAAAGAAAAAGCCTAGAGAACACTTCCTTTTCCTCTCCCCTCCCCGCTCTTCTCGCCCTCTCCTCTGGTGGTCAGGAGGGCAATGGCAGGTGTTACCAGGTTTGGGCCTTCTGGGGTTTCCTTCTAGAGGTACTTCCTAGGTTTTTCTTGTCTTGAATAAAGAAACTGGCAAAACAAACACGAAAGCCTTTCTCTGCAGAGCAAAACCGGGCCAAGTGACAGTGGGGAGAAAGTGCGCCACAAAGTGTGAGAGTGGGTGACTGTGGAGGAGCGCGGCGGGGTGAGCGCGGCGGGGTGAGCGTGGCGGTGACTTTCCTCTCTGTCTCCTACCTCTCAAGCTGAAGGGGGGTTCTCAGCTGTCCTATGAAAAAACTTGCTCAAGTTCTGGGGAGAACTGAAGACTGCACTCTCTGATGGACTCCGTGTACAGGGTTCTAAGAAGCATTCTGCCAACGGAACTTTGCAACGAACACTTCACAGCCCTTTCGGAGCCAGCCGCCAGGCCCTGATGTCCTGCCTCAGAGTGCGCAAGGAGAAGGTGGCTGCCTCGGGGTCAGCAGGGGAGCTCGGCCGGAAACCACGCTTGTAGGGCGGGTGGGCGGCACCTTGATCATTGGCTTCTAACCTCCGGAGCTGTGAGAAAAGACACGTCATCTGAGCCACCTAATCTGAGTGTTTTAATCCGGCAACCAGAATTGACAAAGGAACACACTCAGGCGCAAAGGTGCACACATCACGACAGATTTGCGTCTGCTCATGCACACACCGAAGCACAGCTGCCAAGCTGGCCCCTTCCTTGATTGGCCTCTAGCCTTTACCCACTAATCCAGGAGGAAGCCAAGGGAAGGGTGATTTCGGGAAGGGTGGAGCGAGGAGCAAGCAGATAAAGACAGAAGGGTGGCCCGTAAGCACACAGACCTGTCGATGTACGTGTAGACGGACACTTGGAACTGCGGTCTCCACAGAACGGGTTCAAAGTTCTGTAACTAACAATGACGGCTGTGCAGCTGGCACAGCCCAAGTAAATACTGTGGCTCTCAGCCAGGGTCTCACATGTGCCATCTCATTGTGGCCTTTTCATGACTCTGAAAAGCATGACCCTCCACAAAGGGAACAGGGCCATCAGGCACCGTGGCCAGGATGGCACTGCTAAAGAGAGGTGGATGGCACGGGGCCTGCCCTGCTCCCACCCTGGCCCAGTCCTCAGCACGGGGCATGGTTTGGAACCCTAGAGGGTTCGCCCTGTGCTCAGCATGTGTGCCCAGCACCATGAAGCCCAGGGGAACAATTCTGTGCTCTGGCCATGGGTTTTCCTATAACCCACTTGAAAGGGTTATACTTGACTCTTGCGGGAGCAGAGTGCTGAACCTGTTAACTCAGCCCAGAAAGGCAGCGCCAAGAGGGTCCGTCAGCTATGGCCATCAGGGCAGCTATCAGGAGAGACCCTCAGGGCTCCATAGCACTTATTTTAGGCTGCCATGGGGCCATTATCCTGGACCAGCTCCAGACATGAGCAGGTGACCTGTCTCAGAGGCTGTCAGACAGGGTTTTTCTGCGGCCGCGTCAAGGTCAAACTGAAAATGTTTTGGCTCCAGAAGCTTCTCTCTGTGGAGACAGGGCTCTGAGGGGATCCATGGCTTCCTGCCAAGTGTGTGTGTTCAGGGAAGATGGGCTTCAGCTGAAACCTCTCCGGCAGCTTGTATAGAGCCTTGGGCAGAAGACTCAATGAATCACTCGCTGCCGGCTGCCACCCCGTGGAGGCTCCAGCGGGGCTGAGGCCTGTCCCCGACGGTGCCACTCAGGGGAGCCATACAGGACCCGAGCAGAGGTTGCGTGGAGAGAGGAGATCCTGAGCTTGGGGAGACGGCGTCTTAGTCACTTTCTTATTATTGGACAAAATATCTGACACAACTTACAGGAAGGGAAGTTTATTTT
The DNA here is from genome assembly GCA_004027165.1 of Ctenomys sociabilis. NCBI lineage: Eukaryota > Metazoa > Chordata > Mammalia > Rodentia > Ctenomyidae > Ctenomys > Ctenomys sociabilis. Next base: position 28,495 of record PVKA01008605.1, read on the forward strand.
GGCTCATAGGTTTAGAGGCTTCAGCCCACCTTGGCTTCAAGGCGGGAGAGAAGTGGCCAAGAAGCAGAAAGAGAAGGCAAGATCCAGGGACCCTTCCAGGTCACACCCTCTGTGACTCATTTCTCACCAGGACCTGCTCCCCAACAGCACACTCAGCTGCTGAACTATTAAGGGGTAAACCTGCTGAAGCCTACAGTGTCCCCATGGCCAAATCATCTTGCATGCATGTGAGAATTTGGGGCTGATTCTAGGTCTAAACCATACCAGAGCAGGACTATGCAAGTGGCCAGTGAGGGCTGAGCTGTGCAGGTTTGGAGAGTCTCAGACTCTTCATTTTAAATCTGGAGATGATAATGCTGAGCCCACAGGTTTGGTGAAAGTGCCAAAGTGGGTGACCATGTGGGGAGTGCACCCAGGTCGCTGCCTGGCACAGTGTGGGCACCCAGGACTGTGGATTCCTTCCCAAGAGAAGAGGTGCATGGAGGACTCCAGAAGCCTTCTGCTTAGCAGCGGAAGCAGGGAGGTGGGCAAGGAGGGAGGGCCCTGGGTGAGACCCAGATTGGGACCAAGAGCCAGGCTCAGATCCTAGGGAAGAGAGAAGAGGTTCAGGAAGGTTAGAAAGCCTGGATCCTGGACAAGCAGGCCTTGCAGGGCACAGCAGTGCTGGGCCTAAAGAGGAAACTGAGGCAGGCATCCAGAAGATAGAAGGGGTACAGGAGAAAGGGTCCAGGGGGGAGATGGGCTGTGCATAGGGCTCTGGGCCTGAGGGCTAGCACACAAAGTGGCTTGACCTAGGGCTGTGGTTCCCTGGTAGCGGGGAGGGGTGAGCCAATGTGGGGCTAGGCTACCAGGGGAGTGTGGGAAGGCTCTGAGGGTACCAGGCTAACAGGGTCCTCCCACTTCCACCCATCACAGTAGGGTCACTTGCAAAGTTGTCATTTCCAGCTCAGCTGAGAAGACTTGATTAAGATCACAGCATCCAGAACGGCTGCTCCCAACCGTGTATTATTGGATGAAGAAAATGTCTGAAAAACCAATAACGGTGGTGGTTGCAGAAAAACAGTGTGAATGCACAAATGCCACTGAACTGTTCCCTCTTAAATGGTTAATTTTACATCATGCCAATTTGTACCTCAATTTTAGAAAAAGAGCAAGGGCATGGGTATGGGGCTTTGTGCACCTGCCCTGGTCTGTCACCTACTAGCTGGGGAACCTTGCAGAGATTTTAATCACCTCTCTGAGTTTGACTGTCTTCACCTATAAAATGGGCTAATATTTATATTTACTTGATTATTGTGGATAAATTGGAAGAAGTGGATTTGAAAACTCCCAGAACACAACAGGACCCACACCTGTTTGTAAAATGAACCCAAGACTTTCCAGATGTGCTTTATGGACCCCAATGGCTCGGACTCTGAATGGCAGGGTGCTTGGGACTAGAGCTTGGCCTCAGTGACCTTCCAGCCCACAGGATAGATTTCCAGCAGCCAGTGGAGGATAAAGCTCTGAGTACAATTAAGAGGACAGATGAAGAAGAAGTGGGTGGCAGAGAACTCGTTTCCATGGGCAATGGGGTTCCATATGAGTTTTTAGGTTCTTATATGTAATGAACAAAGTATTGGATGTGGCACATGGCAATAAGAAAAAGAAGAAATGCTTAATGAAGTTTTTTTATTAATGAAGTTTAATTGAGCACTGCATGCTGAGCAGGCTCATGACAGCAGAAAGGAAAATGGCATGAGCCCTGAAGCACTGAGCTTATGAATTTAAAGTGTTTCACTTGGCCTAGGGTGCCTACTATTGGTCTTCAAAAGCCTGATGGACAGTGTGATTGGCTGTGCTGAGTAAAGCCCCCTGGCAAGGAGTTGCATCATGTCAGCTATATGTATCATGCATGCCCCTTCTCATAATTCACTGTTGTAATTGGAGGTATAAGGTGCATTCCATGTACCCGAATCAGCAATCACCTAAAAGCGAAGAATGATCATAAGAGGTCACGCTGGTGAATATGGTACACATATATCTTGGTTTGGGACTTTGGAATTTTCCAAGCCCCAGGAGCCTTTGTCTTTCTTATCTCTGCCTCCCAATACAGTAGAAGGCCTTAGAACGAAGGTTGGAGGGGCTGGGCCTGTGGTTGAGGGGTGGTCCCCCTAGCCCTAACTGTACTTGCTGTAAGCCTGCTTCACCTTCCTTCTGGTTTCCTATAGGACCTTCATTGACTGAGAAGGAAACTGCTGCCTGTAAGTTAGATATTTTCTCTGGCAGCTGTCCTGTTTGGAGTTTTTTTATCCCGAAATTGAGGCCATCTTGTAATGCTTTTGGTTCTTGAGGGAACAGAATCAACACCAAGGGATGGAAAATGAAGTGCATGCCGGGGATTATAGTTGACCAGGAACTATTTCCTGTCAGGAAAGATCACAGAGGTGTTACAGCACTCAGGAACATACTGTGTTGTCCTTCTCATGACCTGGAAGCTTGAGTGCGAGGTTCCTTCTTGTTTAAAATGTGCTCTGAATGATGGCATTAAAAGAGAAAGATGCATCAGAGTGAGAACATGAGAAGGATTTCTGTTTCAAATAAGAGAAGAAAGTGGGGGAACTGCCAGCTGTGTGATGGTCAGGTCACAGCTCATGAATGGGAAAGGGTTGGTGGCTTCAGCTTATCAAAAGATTCAGCCATGGAAACTCAGACCCTCTGTAGGAAGTACATATTTTAAGGGAAATTTTGCCCTAGGAAGCATAATAAATTTTAGAAAGCATATGCTTTGTTCCTTCAATAAAACTCAAGAACATGAGAACATTGTATAAACAAAACTGTAGGGTTGGGAGGTAGCTCAGCAGCATAAGCAACTGCCTGGCAAGGGCAAGGCCCCGAGTTCAATACCCAGTACCGGGAAAAAAAATTGTAAGACTAAAGATTGAGTTGAAAAGGCATCTAATACTAGCTTATTAAATATAAAAGTAGAATAGCATCAGATCTAGAGGTATTGTAAAAACAAAACAAAATAAAATCACATAATTAAAATCAGTGCAAGAAGAAAAATGAAAAAGAAGCAACCCTATAGTAAACAGAATTTGTGTTGTGGAAGAAGACTTCACCAGCTCTTCTGAAAACCAAGGGAAGAAAACAGAAAGCAAATGACAAGACAGAGACTCAATGAACTGATAATCAATAATGAAATAACAGGTATTGCTGATTGTTATTCTTGTAAAAAGGAGATGGGCCAGAAGTACTTACTAATTAAAGTATTTTGGGAGAAAAAATTTCAAAAATAAAAATTAATAAACTCATAGATTAGAATATTCAAATTAGGTATTAGACATATCATGCACAGGTGATTGAATTCCATTAGAATTTTGATTATAAGGTTAAAATCTCATGAGGACATAAGTGAGCAGGTTAAAAAAGTTGTCTCTGAAAAATCAGAGTTGTCTTTCTCAAACTTGTCCAATACAGGAAGCACAGGACAAAAAAGCAAAATCTATACTGCTGCAAAGAAAAGATTTTGTGTCATAAGAATTTTACGCTTGTCTTAGGGGCCAGGGAGATAGCTCAGTAAAATAAGTGCTTGCCTGGCAAGCACAAAGACTTGAGTTCAATCCCTGGTTCCACCAAAAAAAAAAAAGAATTTTATGCTTGTCTTCTCTAGCACAAAATCGGCTGAAATATTTTCACAGATATGAAAAGGCTGGGATGTTTCCATCTCTGGACTTGTCCTGAAAAGATAGGTTTAGACATTAGTCAGCTCAGTTCTTCATAAAAATTTTCATCTGAGAGCACAAAACAAACTCATGGTGCTTCGGACCCTGGGGAGAGGTCTTCCCTCACGGGCGCCCGTGGCAGTGAGATCTGAACGTTGGGAAGCACATTCTACATAGATGGATCGAGTGGGCTGGGAGGAAGAACAGTGGCCAGAAGGAGATTGACAGACACGGGGGAGGTGGGAGGTAGGAGGATGGCGTGCGCTCCTGGAAGCCGAGCAAAGAACACGTTTCCGGGAGGAGGAGCAATTGCAGAAGGAGGGTGACAGGTCAGGGCAGTGACAGGGAAGATGAGGCCTAGGGAGTAAGTCCCACCCAGGGCTGGCAACACGGGGTCTCTAATGGCTTGGATGTGATGGGAGAGTGAAAGTGGGGGACAGGGGTGTGGCTAATTCTGCTAAGGGTTTTGCTGCACAGGGGACCTGAGAAGTAGGGTGGTGGGTGCCGTGGAGGGGCGAACTTGGGCTGGCCTGCAGCACAGGAAGCAGAACCCAGCCATCCAGCCAGGGACATCCCCAATCAGAGATGCTGGCGTGAGCTCAGCTGGCCTGCAACTTGATAAATCAAGGAGTGCCGATTGCTGCAAGTTGTATTGATTTTTCTACTACTAAGGACCAAGAAACTACAAACTTAGTGGTTTAAAGCAAAGTGCATGTATTAGTTCGCAGTTGTGTACATCGGAGGGCTCCATGGAGTTCTCTGCTTGGAGATGTGTCATCTGTGCTCATCGTCACTGCTGGGCCGTGTGACATAACTGCTTTAATATTTTCTTCCTCATGTAACCCAGAGTTGGTAGCTGCTAGCCCTTTATTTTATTTTATTTTTTCTGTTTTTTAGGGAAGGATCTAGAGGGTACTCAGGGTCTCACTACTAGATCGGATTCGTAGTGATTCCCCTGTTTGCAGCCTCCCAAGAGCTGGGATTACAGGCATGTGCCACCAAGCCCAATCTCAGCGGGTCCCATGGTTGGGGGTGGGGCTGGCAAGTGGGATCGAACCCTGGCCCCTGCACCTGCTTGCAGGTGCTTTAATCCACTGAGCTATTTGGCCAGCCCTTTTGCTTGCTTAGATTTTCATGTCACTCTAGTCACTTAAAAGAATGTGAGACCTTGTAAGTACCACAGGTCAGGGGCTCCAGGGTGCTCTGAAGCTCATCTGCCTGGTGTCCCCTCCCCCCACGCCAGGTCGCTCGCTGTCTGGACCTGACACACCCTCTTTCCTCCTTTATCCCTCTTTTTAATGGAATCCATCTTTTAGTAACTTCTTGAAGATGGTGAGTATGAGGAACACCTGGGGGTCTTTTCGCATGGGTCTTGTTCTCCCTCCCATCTGGTTATCACTTGACCGCATACAGAATTCTGAGTGAAAGATGTGCTTTCTCTCAGCTATGGGATGACACGGGGCCTCAGGTCTCCCGGTTTCTGCTGCAGCTGTCGAGGTGCTATTCTTGCCCTGTGCACTGTTCCCACCCACTATGGAAGCTTTTGGCGTTGACCTGTGGGGACCAATGTTCTGAAATTTCAGGTCACAGGCTCCTCAGCAGGCCTTTTCATTTTCTGCTCTGGATCTTCAATGGACTTTTCATTCTCGGAATGCATGTCTTCCAAATTCCAGGAATTTTTCTTCTATTGTTTCTTTGATGGATTTTTTTTCCCCCTGCTTTTTTTTTCTGCTTTCCTTTTTTGGGGGAGTTTCTGTTTATGTGATGATGTATTTTCTCGGTGGAGCCTTTAATTTTTTATCTTTTTCTTTTTGCTTTTCTGCTCCTTTGGGAAGAAGATCAATTAAGTGGAAATTTTAACCAATTGTGTCTTTGAGTTCTTTTGTTTAATCTTCAAACCTCTGACACGGTGTTGCAAATGCCAGCAGGAAGCAGAGCTCCTTTCCATCTTTACTGTGTAGCACAAAGTTCATAGCTGCAGTGCATTCTCCCATCTGAGGGCTGCAGTTAGTGTTTATCATGTTTTCTTCTATTGACTCCTTGCTTCCCCTGGTTGCTCGGTTTCTGCTTGTTTGAGCCTCCGTGTCTCACGTGGACTTTCTTATCTCATGGCTTTAGCCATCCCAAGAGGATTCTTTTCATTCTTTCTTTTTTGTGTGTGTGTGTGTGTGTGTGTGTGTGTGTGGTACAGGGTCTACAGGGTCTCACTGCGCAGATTGGACTCCTAGAGATCCTCCTGTTTTCTGCCTCCCAAGCTCTGGGACTACAGGCCATGCCACCAGGCCCAGTCTCAATCGTCACCTGAGTGCACCCTGGGGTTGCGGCCAGCCCGGAATGCTGGGGATCAAACCCCCGCCGCTGTACTCTGCCTAAGCAGGCACTTTAATCAGCTTTACTTTCTTTCATTTGTAAAAGAACATTTTGTACATATTTGTTCAAGTAAAATATATTAAAATTACTCTCACTTCTTTCCTTATCCTCTTTCCTTCCCTCTCTCCTCCCCTCTTCCTCCTCCTCCTCTTCCTCTTCCACTTCACCCCTCCCCCTCTGCTGGGGTTTCAACCCAGAGCCTTTGCCCTAACTTCCCAGCCCTATTTTTATTTTTAATTATGTTGAGACAGGCTCTTACAACGTCCTTCAATTGCAACTTCCTGTCTCAGCCTCCCGGAGTGCTGAGATTACATGCATGACCACCATGCCCGGCTCTTTCGCATTTTCATTTTTTTTAACGCAACCGCTCCAAGGCAGGCGTGCGGCTCACACTGTGACCCCAGCTCTTGGGAAGCTGAGGCACAGGAGCACAAGTCTGAGCCCCGCCTGGGCAGCTCAGCAACTTAGTGGGGCCCTGTGTCAAGATAAAAGGGCTGCCGGTGCAGCTCAGTGTCACCACGGCCTGGCGCTCAGTCCCCAGCACTGTACTGCGTAAGTGAGCAAATGAGTGAAAACGTGGCTGCCATACAGTTGGAAGTTACGCGTGCACCTCATGGGGTGTTTGGATTGGACCCGACCGGACGCCGCTCTGACTCCAGGTCCTTTCCTCTCATTCTCTCCTGATCTCTGCCCTTCTGGTCCAGACCAGGCACTGAAACGACTCGGGCTCAGTGCCCACCACCATGCTGCCATCTCTCCTTCCCAGATGCAATCCGGCTCAACACCCCAGCAGCATAAGGCAAAGCAGGTCACTCTGTCCCCCAGGAAGTGTGTCCTCTTCTGTAGCCCCAGACCTCCACTCTCCCCATCTCCTCGTCTCTCCCACTTCTGAGACCCCGGATTTCCTTCCCGTGTAGGAGCACTGTCGTGATGAGCTCATTCAACCTGCACCTTGTGCAGCACTTGTGCGTAACCTGGGCCCTGATCCCTGAGGCCTCATTCCTGCTGCCCTTCTACCCAAGCAGTCAGTGCCAGCCATGCTCCCGGTGTGTTCCCATCTATCCAGCCTCAGGAACCTTGCACTTGCTGACCTCTTTGAAGGAAACGAACTGTGCCCTGCTTTCAGTTTGGAGTTGACTTGTGGGGACCAATGTTCTGAAGTTTCATGTTGTAGGGCTCCTTCGCAGGCCTTTTCATTTTCAGCTCTGGATCGTCAATGGACTTTTCGTTCTTGGAATGCATGTCTTCCAAATTCCAGGAATTTTTCTTCTAGCGTTTCTTTGATGATTTTTTTCCCTACTACTTTTTCTACTCCCCTTTTTTGGGGGAATTTCTATTTTCTGTGTGATGTTATGTTTTCTCAATGGATCCTTTAAGTTCTATATCTTCTTTTTGTCTCTGCTTTTCATTTCTGCTCCCCTGGGGAGAGGATCGATTAAGCCACACAGCACCACAGAACATCTAACCCGTGAAAAGGGGTACTTAAAAGGTCTTATGTTCTTTTGAGTGGCACTAGAGACATGAAAATCTAAGCAAACAAAAGGGCTAGCAGCTGTCAACTCTGGGTTGCATAAGGAAGGGAAATTTTTTTTTGAAAATGTATCAGTTATTTAATTAGGTTTTTAGTAAGAATTTTAGAACATTAGTTTATGAGGATAAATTCCATTTGTCAGAGCAAAAAACAGATCACAGGTAGCCCCGGAGCTGAGGAACAGCTTTGATTTTTGCTAAATATCTGTGAGTCCACCACTTTCTGATCCACCTTGCGCTGCTCTGAAATCTGGTATCTCTCTTTCTCTGTGTTGAAGATCTCGCCCTCCTGGCATCTGGGATTCCACAGCTTCTTCTTGAAGTAAGCATCAGTGAGGTGTTTGGGATTTTTACTTTGCTGATGTTAATTTTTGTAGAAGTGGCAATGACAAATTTCTGGTGTGTAGTTCTTAGAGGGAACACGATTAAGGCCAAGCGGCCCAGTCACAAGTAGCAAGCCACTGTCCAAGTGCCTGAGGAAGACCACTCTCTTGCCTCTGGGACGTAAGATGGTGCCAGGAGTGAAGCTAGCTCAAAGTTTCCACACATGCTGACTGAAGGGTTTCTTTCTATGGCTTAAGAGCTTTCAGGGCACATCTTCAATGGGGTAGTATCTAAACATTTTTTGAAGCTTCACCGCTCAGCTACCTCCATTCTTGTCCCCACCGATTTTATGATAGCAGCAAGAACTTTCTCCTTTTTCTTCTCCACCTTTGATTTAGCAGCTGTGTACTTTCTCTTGTACAAAGCCCTTCTGAAATACATAGCGGATCAGGAGTATCTACCAATTCCTCTAACCAGGACAGGATTTCGGCTGCAGTGGGGCTGCCCCTTCTTGGACTTCTTTGCTTTCTTCACCTGACCCTTTTTATCAGTACCACTGGCAGCAGCCTTCTTGGCTTCGGGTTTCTTCTCTTTAGTGTCTGGCTCCTCAGTTTTTTCATCTGCCATCTTGCAAGCTGGGAAGGAGAACTAAGTTTCCAAGGAAGGAAACATTAAAGCAGTTGTGTCATGTGACTCAGTGGTGAAGGCGAATACCAATGACACCTAAGCAGAGAACTCTGTGAGCCCACTGACCTACAGAGCTGTGAGCTAACACATGTGCTTTGTTTTATTTTATTTTTCTTTCTTTCTTTCAGTACACAGATCAGCCCACTCCCTTTCTTCCTGCAAGCCCGTACTCAGTCTCTCCAGATACTTTTCCTGGCCATTGCTCTGACACCGTGGCCCCTTCTCTCCCTGGAACATGTCCCTCTTTTGTCATACCCCAGCTTCCTCAGCTCTGTCTAATACCCTCTGCATTTCCCTGACTCCTAATCTGTCTGTCCCACTGGGACACAGCGGCACAGAAGCAGAAATCTAGAACAGCCTAGGCACTCGGGAATCACCTCCTGTGTCACCACCAAACAAACCCGCTCCGCCCAACCCCAGCCACTTTTCCTTGACAGCTGGCCCTCCCCGCTGCTGGGTCTTTCCAGGGCACTGTGCTTTGGGCAGCTCTGGGTTCGCATCCCCCTGATAGCCTGTGATGCTCATCATTTTCAGCTCTTTAAGCTCCTCCTTCTTCTCCCATTTCCCCAAAATGCATTGAAATTGCTCATGCTCACTTTGTCCTTGTACGTGTATGTTATGTTTATTGCTTTTCTTTTGGCAGGGTTTCAAGAGAAAGCAGAAATAAAATCCTATTTGTTTTCAACCTGTATTATTAACTACAAGTTCCAACATGATATTTTGGGAACACAGTTTTTGCCCTTCATTGTGTAGGGTGGATGGTGCCATGATGTGTGTGTGTGTGTGTGTGTGTGTGTGTGTGTGTGTGTGCACATGTACACGGGCATGCACAAATGAATGTATGGACCTGTGAATGCCCATCGTAATAGGCTGCTAAGATTCCGCCTGGCTGGCAGATCATAACTTAATATACCAATTCTCAACCCAGAACTATTAAAGATGCTTCTAATTTTTTGTTATGATAAAATAGTACGATTTACATTGCTATGAAATATCTTCTCTCTGTGCTTATTTAAATCTAAAGAGTGGGTTTGCAGAGGCCAAAAGGCATGCATATTCAAGCTTTCTGATTCACATAGCTAAATTACCCTTCGAAAAAGTACTCCAATTCACACTTCTCCAGCGATGCTTGCTTGGGTGAGCATGTTTCTACATGCCTATGCCAGCAGTGGGTATTATTATTATTATTTTAAATCTTTAACAGTGTGATAGGTGAAGTTTTATGTCTTAGTTATTATAATTTGTATTCTCCTTAATTGCTAGTGAGGTCGAACATCTTTTCATGTTTACTAGCCTTTTATATTTCTTCATTTGTTCATGACATTGTAAAAGATAAACGCAGGTTACAAAATGTTGTCTATAATATGAACCTAAGTTTTTTTTTTATTTTTTTTAACAAGACTAGCAGGCAATAGGACAATATGAACTATAGTAATGGTCAGGCCCTGGCATAATGAATGAGTTTTGTTTTTTCAAACTTGTGTATTTTCAAAACTCTATGCAATGAACATGCATTATTTTATAGCCCAAAACAATGCGATTTTTTCAAGTAACAATTATAGTAATCATATTAAAATAGCCCAAAGTTTTTAGAATAGATTTGAGTAGCCAAAGTAGCCCACAGGGTCATGAAAAAGCACAGTCCAACCAAGACCCCAAGGACATCAGAGATTGGCTTCCTGGCCACTGCAGAAAAGCCATCTGTGATCTATTCTGCCTCCGGAAAGGGCAAAGGCGGGCGACCAGGGCCATGGCGTGGGCCGAGACGTGGCCGGAGGTGCCAGGTGCTCACAGGCATCCATGGGTAATTACATCTCCTTTTAACACATGCAAATTGTATCAGTATTATTTATATATTCAAAGCCATGGATGAATAATATATGCATTTATGCAGAGGTAATTGCCTTAGCCAGGTTCTTCCTGGGACTTTTATTGTCTCCCCAGATACGAAATATTCAACTTCCCTCTCTGACCAGAGCTGGGGACGCAGCCGTGCTGTCTGCGGCCTCTACGTCTTCCAGGGGAGGATGCTGTAGTTTGGGTGGGAGCAGAGGGGCGGGCGTCACAATGCTGGACTTGCAAGTCCGGCTGATTTCTCTCTGGGACACACTGGAGAAGAGGAACTTGGGGCTCAGACCCGGACTCGGAAGCGCATCCCTCAGCCTGTCCCGGGGTGACACCTGGACCTTTCCTCAGCGCAGACTGTTAGTTCTGCAGTACCTCGTGAAGCTGGGATGTTCGCCCCAAGCTCACAGTGAGCGCCAGCCCGAGCCCAGCCCCTGCTTTGCCGGCCCGCAGCCTTGGCTTTTGGACCTCTCACCTTGACCTCTTTATAAACTGCCGCAGCCAGACTCGGCCAGGGTGTGGCTGCCACTGGTGGGCCCTTCTGGTCTCTGTCTGGCCCCCTGGGTAAACACTTCCCCACCTGTGCAGCCTTCTCCATTTAGGGTGTCCCTATCCCTGGATGTCACCTGGGATGACTCAAGAGGACACAAGACAAGAGGGACCAAGCAGGCATCTTTCTAGAAGTGGTCAATGAAGAGGGGGAAGACGAAGTCAATCTCTGGGCACGAAGGAGGCATCAGAGTGCTGGTGCCCCATGGGAGGGACAGCCTGGGCATCCCCCTTAGGTGCCTTTCCTGTGTATCTCACAGAGCCTCTCAGGTGCCACACTGGGAAACTGCTCTCTGCTGCCCTCCCCATCCTGTCCCCAGCCAAACCATGAGCCCACGGGGGTATCACAGGGCCACCATGTCCTCTCTGGTCACTTTCTCACCAGGTTTGCACTCTCGTTATCCCATCACGGCAGCTGTCTCAGTCACCTGTGACCTCCAGGTGGGCCCAGTGCAATGGCCTGCTCTTGACCTCACCCAGCACGTGGTGAGGTCACCATCTCCCTTTTGCTCAAAATACACCCTTACCCTCCTCCCAGGACCCTTTCCCGCCCCCTCCAGCCTCCCTGGCCATCTCTGCTAGTTCCTTCTGGTCTGTTCCTGAAACACTAGCACATTCAAGGTGCAGGCAAACAGCTGGTCCTTGCTGTAGTCACTGCCCAGGGGACCCTTTGCCATCACACAGCCTTAAATTCTGTCCTAGGCTGACTCCCAACATTTCTTCTAGCCCTGGCTTCTCCACCCTTCTCAGTGTGGCTGTCCAGCTACCAGCTTCACATGGCTGTCTTCGTCTATTTTCTGTGCCTATAGCAAACCCCCACAGCCTAGGTAGTTTCAAAAAATAGAATTTGCCTTGTGGCTGTAGAGCCTAGGACAGCCAACAGCATGGCGCTGGCACCAGTGAGGGCTTTCATACCATGTCAGAACAGGGCAGAGGGCCAAGGAAGACAGAGCGAGGTCAGGAGCTCAAGCCCGTGGAGACTGGCGCACTCCTGGATGACAGCGTTAATCCCTGTCATTTCCCTGCCAGTCCTACCTCTCCGCACTGTCACAATGGTGATAACATTTCTCTGTGCATTTATTTCAGAGCAGACATTTCAACCACAGCAAGCACCACACGCCTACTACATCCACAGTGCATTCTGAGTGTTCTCCCTCTACTGGCTCCCCTGTATCTCCCTGTGCTGATTGGGGCACTGCTCCAGCCAAAGCCGTTGGAGACATTCGCCAAGCCCCCTTTTTCTCTGAGCCCACACAGAGCCATAGGAAATCAGCCAGCGATGCTTTCTTCATGGAGCCTGGCTCGAACCATCTCTGGCTGTATGCACTGCCACCGTCCCAACAGTAGTCACGTCATGGCCATCTATGGCCACTGCAGCCTCTGACCAGGTCTCCCGGCCCCCACTGGTGCTCTTGCCAAGCAGCCTTCCACAGGGCGGCCACAGGCGCCCTTTCACAGCACAGGGAGAGGAGCATCTTCTCAGCGCCTCCAGAGCGGAGCCCCTCACTTGGAGCAAAGCTCCTCGTGGTCGGCTTCTCACGGCCCCCTCTCCGCTCTGCTCCAGCCTCCTCTCTCCAAAGCTTTCCCTGCTCACATTGTCTAGCAACACTGTCATGGCTTGGGGCTGGCCCGGTGCTCTGCCTGGGGTTGTAGGTGGCAGCTGTTACAGTTCAATCATCCTAAATATCATTTGAAGTGGCATAGAAACCCACCTGCCAGCACCATGTCGGGAGATGCCTGGGCATGGCCAGCTGCTCCGCCAGGTCATGATTCCATCGGGTCAGTGTCTGCTCCATGGTGCATGGGGCATTGGGGCAGCAGCCACTGGGAGCACTGAGATGGCAAGGAGATTGTCACTAGCCAGAGACCAGCGGGTCCAGCCCCTAGCTGGGAAGAAATAATTGCTAGTAGGGGTGATGATTTACAGGGAGGGAGGCATTTTAAAATTATAAAATAGGATGAATAGCATAACCAATCATCTGTACCGACCCCTTGACTTCTATCATGGCTCAGCTCATAACCAATTTTGTTTCTTTATATTCCTACTGACTCTCCTTCAGGTATTTTGAACCAAATCCCAGACATTGTAATGTTTTGGTTGTAAATATCTTAGTGGTATGCGGGGCTTGAAGGTCCTCCAGAGCTGCCCCCATAGGCCAGGCAAGGACCCCAGGGTGGGATGGGCTCTCTCACTCCAGGTTCTGGCTCAGGAGTCCAAGGCAGGGTGACAGACTTCCTAGGAAATGGTGTTGGCAGAAAGGGTAGCTGAGATCCGAGGATTGTCGCTTGGCCACATTCCAGAGCTGAATCTTGGACCAAATTGGCAAGGCAGGGCACAAAAGCGAGGCCAGGGGCCAGGGCCAGGCTGCCTCCTGGCACCCTTTGCAAAGTGAATCATAGAAGAACATGGATCCCATTCAAAATCCCACTGGATTTTCTAGTGGTAATTGAAAAGTTGATTTTAAAATTGATATGGAAGAGCAACAAATCTACAACAATCAAGTCAAACTTCAAAAAAGGAAAAGTAGGCTTGGAGGGTTTGTTTGACCTGACTTTAAAACTGACCATTAGGGAACAGTCTTGCTCACGATAGTACAGCCTGGCATAAGGGTGAACGAGCAGGTGAAATGAACACAATACAAGGGCAAGCAAAATGCTGTCTGTGGTGACTCCTTTAAAAATATAAACACATCACCATTAATCTCCCTCAAAATATTCCTCCTCACTTCAGACACACTTATTCCACTGTCTTTGCCACTTTCTGAAGCCATTCTGAAAATCCTCTTTCATGAGTGTCTTTATGAGGTGTGGATGAAGAAAAACCCATGGTAAACGTGGATGCCAAGTGCCATTTGACAGAAAGACAGGTTCACGCAAGTGCCTGTTTACTACTCAGATGTGGAACTCATGGCTCTTCCCCAAAGCCAGAGTGACCACAGAAGGCAAATATTTTCCATCGATTCAGGACACCAAGGCAGCTTCGGCAGTGCAATGACAGACCCTGGTGAAAACAAACTGCTTCAGAAAGTGGCAAGAAAAACAGCTCAAGTGTCTTTGAAAGTGCTTCCCTGACAAGCGCAAGGGCCTGAGTTTGATCCCTGGTTCCCACCAAAAAAGAAAAAAAAAAAAAGTCTTTAAAATACATAAGGGGATATTTTAAGAGACAATGTATATTTTACCATAATAATTTTAAAAAACTTGTACATCCATGGCTTGTAGAGTGCAGGAGTATGCCCATTGTTGTAGATTTGTTTGTTTGTTTGTTTTTTAAAACCAAGGCAGCAGGCTGTTCAATAGGAAGAAAAGCCTTTTCAATAAGTGGCTATGGGGTAACTGGATTAGCATATGGAAAAAGGCAAACAAGCAGAAAACTCTCAATTCCTACCTCACACCCCACCTAAAGACTAATTTAAGATGGATCATAGCAGTCCAAAGCACAAAGCTTCTAATGAAAGTTTAGGAGAAATACAATCACAAAGCAAAGTAGGCAAAGATTAATTTAGGAGCTCAAAAGAAAATATTCACATATACGTACCTAATAGAGGATTTGTATTCTTCATAATATAAATATATTTTATAAGTAAAAAACAGAAAAACAACCCAGAATGAATATAATACTTCACAGAAGAAAACATAGACATGGTGAATAACCACACAAAAGATAATCAGTAACATTAATTGCAAAGAAAATACATGCCTTGCCACCTCGCCCCCAGGGCTCTCTGAGAGGCAATCCAGACTGGGTGGCGTGGCACACACCTATAATCCTAGCCTGGGAGGCTGTAAACAAGAGGAGTACTATGAGTCCAGTCTATGCAGTGAGACCTTGGAGACCCTGTTCTAAAATACAAAAAAAAAAAAAAAGAAAGAAAAGAGAAGAATAAGATGGAGAAGGAAAAGAAGAAGAGGAGGAGGAAGAAGGGGAGAAGAAAGAGAAGGAGAAGAAGAAGAGGAAGAGGAAGAAAATAAAAATTAAAATCACAACAGAATGGTTAAAATTAGAGAAACTGACAATTTCAAGTGTTGGCCAGAATATGGAAAGTAACTTTGCACGCACAGAACAATTATAACCTTTTGCATTTTATTTTATTTTTTGTGGCCAGCTCAGCCCACTTTGGGGGCGTGGCTGGTGTGGCATGTGCTACAGGGGATGGAACCACGGTCCCGGAGCTTGCCTAAGCTCGCCTAAGCAGGTACTTTAGACCACTGAGCTATCTTGCTGGCCCAATTATAACCTTTTTGCAAACAGTGTAACAATTGCTTTAAAAGGCGAAACTAGGAGCTAAGGTATAGCTCAGTAATTTAATCCTTAGCACCCTGTCTTCCCAAAATATCCTTTGACCTAGCAAATTCATTCTTAAGTATTTACCCAAGAGAAGTAAAAACCCAAATATTCTATACACAGATGCTCACAGAAACTGTTGTTCTTATCATAAGCAAACACCAGAAACCCCAAAGAAAATCAAGCACAAATGAACGGGTGGAGAAACTGACCTAGCCCTACAGGGGAAGATCAGAGTTCATTGATATGAAGAGGAAGAACAACGCAGGAACCTATTTACTGTGAAAGACATCAGATCGGTGGTTGCCTTCAGGGGTAGGGGAAACAGCGGACTACAAAAGTGCCTTAGAAGAAATTCTGTGGGGATAATGAGATTTCATAGTGCACCACTTTTATCTCCTGGCCCCCTCCCTGTGCTCTAAAGGGGTAGGGGAAACAGCGGACTACAAAAGTGCCTTAGAAGAAATTCTGTGGGGATAATGAGATTTCATAGTGCACCACTTTTATCTCCTGGCCCCCTCCCTGTGCTCTAAAAAGAGGCTGAAAAACTTCCAGATGGCCCACTGCCACCTCTCCGGAGAGTCGAGAAGGTCGGGGACCGACCTAAGATCGCACAGCAGGTTGGAGCAGGAATAACTCAGTCCGCTCCTGCTCCTGATTTCTAATCCGACCACAGGTCTTCTCCACCTCCTAATCCCGTTTCCCTTACAGGTTCAGTACCACATAAAAAGGAAGGAAAAAAGACAGAGGACCCCCAGGCCCACAGACCTAAGGACCTCTGCGCGCTGGACTTGGGCAGCCCGGCACCTTCCCCCCTGGTATTAGAGGGATTCCGATGCAGGGCAGAGTCAGAGGAGGGGTCGGGGAGGTGGCCAAGGGGCACCCCTGCGGGGGGCGGGGAATACACCTGCGCAGTGCCCGCAGGTGTGAGAAGGAGCAGGAGGCGGCGCTTGGGGGAGGGGGCAGCAAGCCGAGCTTTTGCTCCCCCCTAAATCACACGACAGCATGAATAATAAATAAGGACTGCTCGTATCTTTAATAGCAGTCGCATGTCTTATTAAACTAATATTTCACAAACTTTATTCTCCCTGTGGTTAGAGGTCGGGAACAAAGCCTAACCCACTCCCTGGCTGGCTAAGCATGGCAGGCAGGGGCATCTGCGGAGACCCGAGGGTGCCCCGGGGTGGCAGGAGCTCAGCTACCTCTGAATCAGAGCTCACTCAGGGGACAGAGGATGAGGAAGGGGAAAGAGAGACCCTTCACGAGGCGCTGACTGAGCAGGCGAAGGAACGCACCGCGAGACTGCCTGCTGCCCCAGCCAGGAGCCTTCTGGAGCGCAAAGGCAAGCCCTGGAGGAGTGGGAGGCCAGAGGGGCCCCGGAGACTCAGAGAGCACCATTCCAGGAGAAGATCAGGGGCCCTGGGACCCCAGAGTCAGACCCTCCTGGTTGCCTCCTCTCCTCAACAAAGGACTCGTTCCTAAAGACCTGGACAAACTTGGGGGGCTCTGCAGAGTCCTGCTGAGCAGGGTCTCAAGGGAAAATGGGAGACAAGGGTCCCCACGGTATGTAATCAATATCTGCTCTTGTCCCCGAGAGCCACAGCCGCAGCCCCTTGGCTCAGAGGATGCCCTGACCGAAGGAGGTCGCTGGCCACTGCAGCTGCCCAGCTTTCCTCCTCTGTCCCCACCCGCACCGTGGACCTGTGCTCCAGCCTGCATCCTCCTACTCTGTGCCATGCTAGGTGCTGAGCACCGGGTGCTGGGAGGGGCTCGCTGCCCTGAGGAGCCCCAGCATTTCCAGGACCTCAGGGGCACAGCCTGACCAACACCCCATCTCGTCTCCACCACAGCCTCTGGATGTGACCTCCCCAGGCTTTTCCTCTTCACTGGCCCCACACCCAAGCCTTCCCCCCCCACTCCCCAGGCCTTGACTCTCAGCTAATGCGAATGGCAGCATTAGCTCCATTAATGGGGTCCCAAACTAACTTCTGGGTGTGCTGCTCCCTGCCCCACTGCCCCACTCCCAGGGCCTTCCAGCTCCCTCACCTAGGTAGCCCCGCCTCCTCCCAGCTGCTTCTCAATGCCTCTCTGTCCTCTTCTCTCCCAGGTTCAGGGCTGACCCCTCCTCCTTCACCAGTCCCATCCTTCTTGCTGTCAAGCAATCACCCAGCCCCTCAGGTGTGCGATCAGATGGCCTCTGTGGTCCTCCAAGAGCCACAAAGTCAAACCCACTCAGGACCCTGGTGTTTGGAGCTGTAGTCCCTGCCGGCTGGTACCATGACACCAGGCCCATGGCAGCCCTTTGCCTCCTCCACCCCACACCCGTTCTGGCCCTGTTGCTCGTCCACAGCTATGGCTCTTGGATGCCTACATCCAGACTATGAGGAAACAGTCATTAGCTGCTATTCTCAGAAATGGTGGTCTTGTCTGAGATTTAATAGCTCAGTCAAGATTCCAGAATGGGGCCTCAAGGAGGGATCCGGGAGCCACAGCAGGGAGGAAGGGTCAGCCAGGGGGAGTCACAGGTTTGCTGAGAAGAAGTTATACCAGACCGGCCACCTCCTTGTCCCAGGTGACTGGTCTGGGAGGGCAGAAACAACTGAGAGAAGGCTCCTAGGTCCCTAGAAGGAGAAGCGGTCTCCCCAGACTTTGACACGAAGATGAAATGTGAGATGGCCATAGATGAGCAGCTACTGGTACAGGTGTAGCAGCCGGTGCCCAGCCAGAGAGTGCCTGGTGCCCGGCTCACTCCTGCTCTGCTGTGGGCCCAACCCCTAAGGTCCCATGGAGCAGGGAGAAAAGTCACGCTGGCTCTAGATCCAGGGAAGGAATCCAGGCCCTGGTGGCAGCCTTAGGCCTTCAAGGGCCTTACCCATCTTGAAATGGTAGCAGAGATGAACCCAATCAGGTGAAGACAGAGTACACCAGGGATCCAAAGGAGCTTGTAAATTTAAGCCCCCAACATGGAAAGAGCTTAGAGAGGCTCTGGCTGCCCAGAGTGCTTGGGGAAGGGGCAGCAGAGGGAGCAGAGGAGCCCGATAGCAGGCTTTCTCCCTGGTGCTCAGCACGGACCACACAGGCTCTGTGGCGCTGTCACACTGGGGCTCCGGCAGGATAATTCCTAGGCACCTCCCACTCCTGTCAGGAGCAGAAAGGCCAAACACTGACCCAGACTGGACCAAGTCAACACCCACTGCTCCACACTGCCTCCTGAGGGAGTGGGGCTCACCCACCTGCGGCCTGGGGTGGGGTGGGGTTGTTCCACACTCCTTCCTACTGGGAGCAGATTGCAGCCGTGGAGGGAGAGAGCTGTCGCCCTCACCCTGGGTAGCCCCCAGCTCCTCTCCAAGAAGCCCAAGGCTCCCGGCAGCAGAGCTGGATTACTGTGCATCCTGGGAGAAAGAGCAACCCTCCACCCCTGGGAGGGCACCGGGCCAGACCTGCCCAGGGTGGGAGCAGCTGGGGCGGGGACTGGCCCGGCAGCCTAGGCGCAGTATCAGGAGCAGCTGCAAATGGCAGCATCTGAGAGTAAGAAAGTCCGGGGCTGTGGGGACAGTGAACAGCTCCTTCAGGCTTCAAATCCCGGCAGGCCCATGTTAGGGTGGGTAGGCAGAGGGGAAGCTGTTGGGCCAATGTGTGAAGGCTGACTTGGGTGTGGGGCTCCACAGGAGTGGTAGTGAGCTTCCTACCCCTGGAGGCAGCCAAGTTAAAGCTGGGTGATTCTGAGGACAGATACTGTAGAGGGAGGGAATCCAGGTGCTTCTGAAGTATCAGGCAGCAGGCCTTCCAGGGTCCTCCCTGTCTTGAAATCCTGCAAGGCTTTCAGGTAAACTTCTGCCACCTGGAGTGCCACTTCTAGATGCTAATAGACCATGGTCTCTCAGGCTGCCTCCCCAAAGCCACTGGCTCTGCCCCAACCCTGTTTCTCAGCTCATTCATGGGATGCTGACACACACATACTCCTGACTGGAGCAAGTGCAAGACACAGTACACACTGAATGGCAAGCGGGTTGGTACCCACTGTGCCAGGCCCTGGGCCCCATGGGGACTGACCTTGACCTTTCATGATTGGGTTAAGGAGGGCACTGGACAGTAGGAAGGAAAGTCACCCTGCTGGAGCCAGGGCCAGAGCTGGGACTGGAACCCAGGCTGTCTGGCTCCGAGGCCAAGCTCCAGGTCATCCACGGAGAGGACATGAGTCGTGAATGCAGGAACGCAGCCCAGAGGCTACGCACACTAGGTGCTGGGCGCGCAGCCTTCGCCACTGCAGTCCTCTTCCCCTGCCTGGCCAGTGCCGTCCCTGTCCTTGCCCACGCTGCTTGCCACTTGTCACCTCTCTGGCTTTGCCCCTTCCTCCTCTCCCCGCCCCGACTGCGCCTCTGTGTCTCCCTGTCCTCTTGTCTCTGTCCTCCTTCCTCTGCCCTGCGTCTGGCTCTGCGCTGCCTTCCGCCATCCCGTCCCTCTCCCTCTCTGCGTGTCTCCCTGTCCCTCTCCCATCTGTCCCTGCCTTCCGACCCCACAGAGCCACATTCTGCTTCTCCCCTCTTCTTGGCGCCTCCCACCACCAACGCGTCCTTTGTCTTTGCCAGCCAGGTTTCTCTTCCTCCATTTATGAGCGTGTGCGTTAGTGGACAGGGCAGCGGCATGGAGGCCGCTCACTGGTGACCCTTCTCTGTGATCACCTCGTTATTTATCACCATGGACGCCAGTGTTTCCATAAATTACTCCGACCTGGAGCCGTCTGCACCAGAATCGATAGTCGCCTCTCGCCTAATACCCAATTATTAATAACCACGGGGGGAAGGGTGGTCCGACATGGCACTGTGGGCCCTCGGGGGGGAGCAGGCTGGGAGCTGGCACTTGTGCTGTGAAATGCCTGCTCGGGGCTAGGGACGTGGCCTGCAGAAAAGGCCCGTGTCCCACTCTCTCAGGGCAGTGTCGCAGAATCTGAGGTTCCAGGGTTAAGGGTGAGCCTACCTCTGTATGCGACACCATGAAGCCCTGGAATCTTCTGTGTCTGGAGGCCCTGGGAACTTGGAGATGGGGAGGGGAGCCATGCCAGGCCTTTGTCCTGCCATGATGCAGGCAGACTGGAGGCTGTCAGAAGCGGGGAGCTGGGGAGGGGCTTAGTGCCTGCAGGGCCATGGGTGTCACCCGCCTGCCCTGAGCCCTGCAAGTGCCCCTGGGTACAGATGGGGAGCTGCAGGCTCTCATGGGTGGGGAGGAGGCTGCAGCAACAGATGCAGGGACTGAGGGAGGGACAGGCCATTGTGGGGGTGTTCAGAGGAGAATTGGGGCAGCTGTCCCTGCAGGCGAGGTCCACAGAGGGCCAAGGCTGGGGCTGTGGGAGGCAGAGCCCTGAAACCCCTGACCTTGGTGTGTGCACACGCACCCTCAGCCACATGCTCTCCCCACCCTGCATCTATCAGAAACACACTTGACCCCCCAGAAGTGCCCCAGCAGGGGCGTGGAAATGCTGTGGCACAGAATCCCTTCACTCAGATGCAGGCACTCAGCTCTCTCTCTCTCTCTCTCTCTCTCTCACACACACACACACACACAAAGACACACTGAAAAATGCAGACACATGCGGGCACACAAACATCTACACACAGGAAAACATGCCTACATTTGTACCAATGGAGAGAAACCTCTGCAGACAGACAGACAGACAGACAGACAGACAGACACACACACACACACACACACACACACACACACACGAATTTGAAAACACTGTCCCGGACGTGGACATGCCCTCTCCCTTCCGGCACACATTCCCTTTTCTGCCCTCAGGGTGTCCGCAGGCCTGTGAAAGCCTCTTGCTAGAGCTGCTTGAGGCTTCCTTCAGCTCCGCGCCCAGTCGGTACCAACACTGCCACCGTGTGGCCGACAGGGCACACTGCGCAGGCCACATGGCTGGGTCTGGAAGCTCAGCCCGCGGATCTCGCCCCAGTCCTGGGCCTGTCCATCGGGATAAGCTCGGCTGACATTGGGCCCCCTCAGAGTGAACTGGACACCTCTCACAGAGCTGGGGTTGGATCCTGGGACCCAGCGCCAGTCACCCTGCAGGGCTACCCACCTTCTCTGGGTGCTCCCTGTAGCCCACAGCGCAAAGCCAGACCGCCCAGGTGCTAAACGACTTACACTCTTTCAGAGAGGGCCAGGTTCAAGCCCCACCTGTGACTTCATTATCCGCTCACCCGCCAATACTGCACTTATGGAGGCTGTAGTTTGAGTTTGGGAGTAAATGCCAGAATGACACCCCAGTGAACACGCTGAAGAGATACCAGTACAGGAACTCACCCTTAGGGTCAGTCCTGTTGGCCATTTTCTGACTCACTCCAGGGATGGTGAATGTGATTACTGCCCCATAAAAGGGCAGAAGGCTTAACCTTGGAGGAAGAAAGCCATGGAAGGGGACCTCAGGGGATCCTGAAAGGGAGAGCAGCGATTCAGTAGCTGAAGAGATTGGAGAGGGCTGTGCAAAGGCCCTGAGGCAGGAGGGGTGGCGGAGAAATCACAGGCCAGGTGAGGAGAGCAAGAACCAGGAGAAGGCGTGAGCAAAGGTGGAGGGGCCTGGAAAGGACACATCACCATGTGACACATGCTGTGTTTGGGACAGGGCCCTGGGATGCAAGAACTGGAGAGGCGGTGGGCGGAGGAACGAGCCAGGAGTTGGCAGAGGCACAGGTGTCCTCTAGCCCCCATCTCTACCCTGGTTTCTCTTCCAGGTCTCTCTAGGGTAGTTAGTCCACAGGAGAAACTGAGGCTTATGAAATTAGATCACATTCTGAGCAGCAGCCCTGGGACTGGAGAACACAGCTGGCCCCAAAGCTACCCTTAGGTTTTTTAATCTTCAGTGCAGGCAGCTGAGCTAACCGTGTGTCTCAGTTGTCAGCAGAGTATCCAGGTAAGCTCTGTCTCTTGTCTTATTACCGCTAAGAGATTGGTAAGCATCAACTGTTCTTGGAGCTCTGTCGGGGGTTAGCTCAGTGGCTCAGTGCTAGCCCCTGTTCATGTGTTTGTGTCTGAATGCTAATCAGAAATTCATGCCTTTCAATGAGAAGTAAATGCATTATGATATATCAGTCTCACAGAATACTATGCAGCCATGAAAATCAGTAATGAGTATATTCATTGAATGATGTGGAAAAATGATTAAACTGTGTTCTCATTCTTTTAAAAAATAGACTGTAAAGGCTGGGGAGATAGCTCAGTGGCATAAGTGCCTGCCTGGCAAGCACAAGGTCCTGAATTTGATCCCAGGTACAAAAAAAGAAAAAAAAAAGAAAAAACATGAAACGGTGTTCATGAGCTGTACATGGTGATGAACCTGAGGACCCAGCTATTTGGGAGGCTGAAGCAGGAGGATCACTTGAGCCCAGGAGTTCAAGGTCTGTGTAGGTAACACAGGAAGACCCTGCTTCTTTAAACAAACACAGTACATGTAGAGACTTTCATTTTGAAGACCAAAGACATATGTACATATTTTCTTGGCTCTGAGATATGCACATTTTTCACATTTCTTAAAGTCAAGACATGCATTATAATTACTATACGTGAGCAGTGCAGTCGTTCTTTTCTCCCTAACGGATGGCTAATTAAACCAATGGTGCACCTTGTAATCGGTGTGTTCTAGAATCAAACAAAGTGCATGTGGGGTTTGGTATGCACACATACGACATATCTGGAAAGGCAGAAACCAGAGCATTGAAAGTCATTAATTCTAACTGATTTTCACTTTCCTCTTTAAACCTTTCTGTACAATGGATTTTATCAACTGAGCACAAGCTACTTGTATAAGGAAAAAAAGAAAAATCTTCTGCATTGTAGAACAAAACATAGGCTCAGAAAATGTTCAAAAAATAAAAAAGCCAAAGCTTCTCACATAGTGGGTCAGAAGTTGCTAACCGGAGCCCCGACATGGGCTGTGGGAACCCAAAAGCAGGAGAGGAAAGCTGGGGAGACTTCGCAGCCCCATGTGATGAGCAGCTGTCCTCCTGGAAGGACAGGAGTGGACAGAGAACAGGTTCAGATGCTGCAGGGGCGGGACACATCCAAGAGGAGGCCTGGGGATTGGGGGCTGGAGGGCGATGGCGTGGTGCAGTCCAGGCAGGACACAGTGGTGTTCGTGGTGGCAGTTAGGATCTGGACCCTGGCTTGCTCACTCTATGCTGGGAATGCTCTGAGGAGCTCACAGATGCTGGTGTGGCTTTACGGGTGAAGCTCTATGCCCCAAATGTTGACATCCTGAGCCCTACTGCTTCTGAACAGGACTGCATCCAGGCACAGATCTTGAAGAAGGTAGTGAGGTTGGAGGGAAGCTCTTAGGCTGGCCTTAATCCAAGAAAATTGGTATGCTTAGAGGAAAGGGTGACTCGTATGTACCTGGGGAAGAAGCCGAGGGTTCACAAGAAGCAGAAGTCTACAAATCAAGAAGCCAAGGAGAGAGGCCTCTGCCTGAACCAAGCCTGCAGACCCCGACAAATGCATCTCTGCTGTTTAAGCTGCCTAGCTTGCGATGCTGTAGTAGCTGTCCCAGCAAATGGAAATATCTGATTGTCCCCACATTCAGGGACAAAGGAGGAGAGGGTGTGCCAGTTACCCTCTGCTGCATAAGAAGCAGCCCCAGCCCTTAGGGCCTTAAGACAGCAGTGGTAATTTACAAGCGCCAGGATTTGGCAGGATCAACTTCTTTTACCTTCACATGGTGTCAACTAGAGCAGATGACTTTCAAGATGGCGCCCACATATGGCAGGTGACTTAGTGCTGCCTGTAGACAGAACACCTCTGGCGGCCTTTCTTTGTGGCTGTTGGCCTCCTCCCGGTGTGGCCACTGGACTCCAAGTGCAGGCATCCCATAAGAGTAAGACACAGAATTTGTACAAGCCAGCCTCAGGGGTTTGTCTGCCAAGGTAGTGAGTGACCAAAGTCCACGAAACTTCAAGGGGAGGGGTCAGTGTCCCCTACCAAGCCACGGGAAGTGTGAGAAGATGTCGTGAAATGGAAGTATATAATGTAGTTGGCATCTTTGGAAAATGCGCTCCGTCATAGTCACAGTGGATGCTCTGATTGTCCCCATTTTACAGATAAGGAAATGCAGGAAGAGAAAGAACTTACAGGCGGAGATCACGGAACTCGTGTGTCGTGGTGCCAGGTCATAAGGAGCTGAGAACGCCAAGGGCCGGGCCTGGGTTTACAGTAGGTGGACAGGCAGCAGCTAGAGTTTTTGAAGCTGAGAGCTATATTAAGGAAAATCACTGGCTGCAGAATAGGAAGGGCAAAGAGGAAGGAAGTGTGGAGGCACAGAGGAGGCTCCAACCACAGGGCTGGGGCGAGACTTGGGGGTAGGAGAGCCGCCACTCAGTCCTTAACATCTTCAGGACTAACGGATCCTTTACATCCCCGAAGTGAACAAATGAGCAAATGAGTCAATTCATAAACAGGCAGCAGGCAGCAAAAGAAAACCTACTAATAATAAACTAGGGGAGAAAAGGTAATAAAAACAAAAATGCAGGACCTGCGCAGGTGGACTTTCTACGCGGATGGTAACTGGAAGAGTCTGAGATACTTTCACAAGTGGGCAGAGGAAGGAAAAAAAAAAAAAAATCCTGAGCCATGAAACATGATTGGATATTATGGGTGTCAGTCATTGCTGCTCAGCCAATCAGCAACTTCCATCATCTCTGCAAAGATGGGCTGGTCCTCAGAGGTGCCTTAGGTTCCAGTCTCTACCTTGTAAGTGACGGCAGGGACATCTCCAGCAAGAACTACAGAGGCTCCTTTTTTTTTTTCTTTCAGTTGCCACATAGGGGAGAGAATGGCGCTGCCTTTCCAAGGTCACAGTGTGGACTGCGAGGTGCGTAGCTGATAGCCGGAGCTCCACAGTGAGCTGAGCCGGACACCTCTGGGACCTCAGGTCTGGGGCCAGGACTGCAGAGGCCCTGGCAGTGGTGTGGGTTCGGGGTCACAATCTGCTCCACTCACGTTTTTTCTTCTCCACTGGACGGGGGCTCCTTAAGGATATGACTAGGTCCCAGGGCTTGGCTAGAGGAGGACACCAAGGTCCAGGGAAGTTAGGAGCAAGAAACTCATTGCCTATGGGGCTGTCTCCAAAGCGGACACTTTCTTCTACAGCTGCCTCACTTGAGGGCAGACAGGGTCACCGAAGTCCATGGAAGAGCCAGCTCCACCATGGAGCAGGGTGGGGATGAATGAGGGACTCTCTAGCAGCCAGGAAGGAGATGACAAGAGACAAGGGCAGGTACGAAGGAGGTGCTCGGGTAAGGGAACACCCACAGCATCCTCTCTGTACAGATGGGGAAACTGAGGCTCCAAAGACGACAGTGAGGGAGACCAGGGAGCCCAGGCCACTTAATTCCCAAATCACGTGCTTTATCCCATCACCTCTGGAGAGACCCAAAGGGGCAGGAAGGGGACACTGATAAGGAGGTGGTGGGATGACAAGGTGGCCAGGTGCCCTCTCCCGGTCCCCATGCCTCAGGCATCTCTCCTGGGCTCCTTTTGAGTTGGTCCTCAGAAATCTCCCCCCACCTCCAAGAGCTCTTGCCATCCGGAGCAGCTTAGACTGGCAAAAGTGGAGCCTTCTGGTGTGCCTGAGGGCAGCTGAAGGTCACTGTGCCCCTGGAGGGGTGGGCCAGCTGAGGGACCGCTACAGAGTGAACAGAGGCAAGGGAGATTCCACAGGCCAGGCCGGTGGCTTCCAGATACCACACGTTCCTGGGGAGAAGGAACTGAACACAGGACTGGGCTTTGGGCGTCAGGCTGAGCTCAGCTATTGCCTTTAGTTTTGTGTGACCCTCAGCGACTGGAAAATCTGTTGGTCACCACTCAGCCCTTCTGCTGCTGCCCTGGGTGGGGCAAGGAGCTCAGCTGGTGCTAGCAACAGTGCTCACCAGAGTTGGCCTCGTGGCCCCATGGCCATCAGCAGCCAGCCAGAGCCTCGGCCTGGCCCACATCCTCTCCAGCTGGCTCAACTCAAGGCCAGGCTCTCCTAGCCCCGTGGACAGTGATCTGAACAGCTCCTCATCTAGCAGCCTGGCCTGGCTGCAGGCCAGGTCCTGAAACATCCCTTGTACAGCTCCCCCAGCCCAGCGTGTCCAAAGCCCCGTGCTCTGCCTCCCCCAAGCCCGCCTCCCCCCCAGTCCTGTTGGATTTGACATCTGCCCTGTGGTCCAGACTCCCTGGGCCCCCCGCAGCCCTGCCTGGGGACCCAGCTCGGGTTCCAGCTGGCTGGTGAACCCAGCCAAGCATCACGGCTCCTGCGACTTCTCTGAGTGACAGGAAACAACTCGCTCCTTCCAAGAGGCGCAACTCTGACAAACACTCACTAGGAAATAATAAAGTGGCAAAATAATTCTGCATCGGACACACTTACCAGAGCAGAAAGCGTCTGCGGAGGAGACAACATCTTGTACCATCTATCTTCCTTAAATCCCCACGCTGTGACAAAGTGGAGGGCGAAATCATGATGAATGATCGGACACATTTAGCCAGTACCTGGGCTCTGTAACGAGCGTGGCCCGGGAAAGAGGCTCTAATGAAGATCTGTGCCCCCGCCCCACACCAGGCCTCGCTGGAAACAAGTCTTTATTACGAAATTGGCACCTTGTTTTCAACCTACGCAGAATAGAGGCGCAAGGTGTGACATGAATTAACAGGGAACCTGCCGGGTCACCCCGGCCCTCGCCGGCGGCACAGAGACAAACGGGTTTGGCTCCCGTCAGCACCCTGCGTCTGGTTGACAAGGCGCCAGTCGCCTTCCGATTGTGCGGGAACACGCCTCGGTTTTGTTGCTACCCGGCCCGCCATCATTTATTCTGCTGCCTCATTTGAATATGATGAATACTGTAGTCCTTTATTTGTTCACAACAACCAAATAATTGTAGATCCGTGGGCTTCGGGGCAATTAATCACATTTTTCCCTCCACCAATCCACTATAAACATGACATTGAACAATAAAGTACATTAACCTCTGCTTTGCACAAAACTTTGCTTATTTAAACACCGCAAGGTTATTTGTTTTCCTTCTTGCCAGGCCCCTGCCACTAGGGAAGGGTGGTGGGGAGAGAAGGCCCAATTCCTGCGAGCACTCACTTCGGCCCGTCCTGGTGGGCCCGCCGAAGGTGAGGAGAGCCAGGTGGGGCCGCAGGCCCTTGGGCAGGCGCGACCGCGCAGCACCTGTGGTGTGCGGGTGTGCACAGGCGAAGGTGTGACTATAGGCACCCTTCTGTGGCCGTGTGCATACCGCACGAGAGCTCTGGTGTGTGCCCATGCTCACGTGTATCCTCTAGAACAGGGCGGTGTGTATGTGTGCTTACTTTTAGGCGTGTTTGCTGTGCATCTGTAAGCATGTGCGTGTCTGTGCATGTGTAGGCATCTGCAAATTCATTTATGTTCCCCCGATTGGGAGCTGCAGATCTGCGTCCTCCCTCGCCCTTGGCTGCCTTGACCAAGTGAGTGTAACAGAGGCTACGCCGTGAGACGTCCAGGGTTGGGTGGTGAAGGCATGCAGCCTCCACTTTGTCCACGGGATGCCCAGCCACTGGAGGGCCACCACGCGAGCAAGACCACAGAGAAAGCTCTTGCCAGCCCAGGCGCCAAGCATGTCGCTGAAGACACCTCCCAGCCATTTGGCTCTTCCTGCCTGAGGCCCTGGGTGAGGCATAGCAGAGGCACATCCACCCCCCTGCTGAGTGCTGCTTGTGCTCAGAGATCACCAATTCAGGGTTGTAGCAAAACGGCGTTGCTTCAGGTCACTGAGGTATCAGAGTCGTTTTCTTCTTTCTCTCTCTTTTTCTTTTATTCTCTCCTTTCTTTCTTTCTCCCTCTCCCTCTCCCTCTCTCTTTCGTTTTGTTTTTGAGACAGGATTACTCTCCATGTAGTTCAGACTGGCCTTGAACTCCCAGGGATCCTCCTGCCTCAGCCTCCCAAGTGCTGGGATTATAGGTGTGCACCACCACACCAGGCACAGTCACTGTCTAGGAAGCAACAGAGCACAGCTTTCAGAGCCTGAAGTCTATGCACGCGCATGCGCGCTGGCAGTAGTGATGTTCTCCGGCACCCATGCAGGCATGCGTGGAGCATTCCTTCCTTCTCTCACATCTGCTGTGCCGGCCCCTCTTCTAGGTCTGTGACACACATCAGTGGGACAAAGCCACAACCATGTCCTTGTGTAACTTTGATTCTACCAGACAGACAAAGTCATGACACATGTTCAGCTGTGCAGCATGCTACGTGATGGTCACTACTAAGGAAAAAGTAGAAACTAGTGAGTCAGAGGGGTAGGGAGAGCAGGGGGCGGGTTACAGAATTTTATAGGGTGCACAGAAAGAGTAGGAGGAGACCCAAGGAAAGCCTGGGCATAGGCTTTGGCCAGCACAGGTCTTGGGTTTTATTCTGGGTTAGATGTGGATTTCCTGATGATGGGTAGGAATAGGGTGTGAGGGAGGAGTCAGAGAAGACTCCAAGGCTTCTGACTTGAGGACCTGGAAGGAGAAATCAGGATCTGGTGAGATGGTAAGAGCCAGAGGGGAACAGACTCCAGGTGGGAGAGATCGGGGCTTTCGTGTACATGGGTACCACTGTACACGCTTAGCCCTGTGTGGGTGTGTGCAGGTGAGCGCCAGCACCAACAGTTAGATGCAATGTGTGCTCAAATGGGCTGGGGCGGATGCATCTGTTTGTGCAGAAGCGTTACTGTCTTTCAGAGCCTGAATGGGTTTTTGCCATTTGTTTGCATTTGTGTATATGACCTTTTTGTAGCATGTACTATATGTTCGAGGAGTGTGTGTGTTTTGTGCTGTGGAGGGACAACCTGGGTGGCAGGGAGGAGGGGTGACACCCATGGAGAAGGAGGAGCTGAGGGCAGTGAGCCTCTTAGGGATGGGGGCTGAGTCCCCACCTGCCAACCACAGGACACTGGCCCAGGGGATTGGGTGTCTACTCAGGGCAGAAGAGGCTGCCTTCAAAGGAGTATCTCCAAGGGCTAGTTAGCTACTTGGAAAAATCTCCCTAATTGATGATAAAGTCCGATAAGACTTGCTAAAGCAAGCATCTTTGACAAAGGAAAGAGAAAGGGCCAGGGAGATGGCTCAGTGGAATAAGCACTTCCCAGGCAAGTGCAAGGGTCTGAGTTCAATCCCTGGTTCCACCAAAAATACAAACAAAAAGGAAAGAGAAGCCATCAAAGGCGTCTGCCCCCAGCTCATAGCTGTCTGGCCCTATCTGTCCTATGCCATCCTCTCTTCCTTCCCAGGAGGTTGAGCAGAGGAGCCGCCCCAGCCCTGCTCCAAGGCTCCTCCATTCCCCCTCGGGGGCTCCTCCCAGTTGCCCATTACTGAGGTCCCAGTTGGGCACAGTATCATCGCTGGAGAAGACTGCTGAGCCTCAGGTCTATGGTGGGCTGCCACGGATTTGGAGGACACATTGTTTTCTGTTGCAACCAGAAACAGGCAGCGATCGTTTCTCCCCGGGGCTATGATAACTCTCCCATTCTTGCTTATAAAATGGTGCAAGAAAGTCTGGGCTAGTTCCACAGAGCACCAAACACACCACACCGATCTGGTGTATGAGTGACATCATGCTGAGATGCATGGGCAAGCAGGGAGCGGCTTGCGCTTGGAGAAGCTGGGAAGATGTGTGACTCCAGAGGGTGTTTACGTATTTATAAATTGGGTAAATGCCATCGTGTGCCATTGCCCTGCTCTTTTTGGTTGTTGCTGGGTTCTTGAAATCTGCATTGCTATGCGTTCATATGACTCCGTGCTCTATCCTAACAGTGGAGGTCCAACTAGACAGCTCTGACCTCTCCTCCCCCACCAAACGCATCCTGTGGATGCTCTGCTGCATGCCGCCGCTGTGAGAGTTCCGGGGTCCTGGGGTGTATGTGTGTTTGATTTCTATGGGTAGCGAGGAGCCACCCTCCTGAAAGGCCTTCACGTGCGAGGGAACCCATCTTCCTCACGCCTGCCACTAATCGGTGTTACCCAGCTTTCTAGGTTTTGCCAGTCTGAAGGTGCAAAGCGATATCTTGTTTGTAATTTGCATTTCTTTGGCTGCTAATGAGCTTGAGCATCGCCTCATCTGCTTATTAGCTTTTGGGGTTTCCTCTTCTGTAAATTGCCTGTCATCCCGTTGGCCCGTTTTTCTGCTGGAGTTGATGCACTCTTCATGCTGCTCGGCAGAGTTCTTTGTATGTTCTAGGTGTTAATCCCTTGTCACTTTTAGGCTTAAAAAAGAAAGTCTAAAACCCATCACCTGGCTCTTAATTGGCCCATGCTATTTTCTTTGTTAAACATAGTGTAATAATTTTGATGTAATCAATGCCAGCACAGTTGTGCATTATGATTTGTACTTTTAAAGTTTTGTGAAATAAACCTTTCTTTTCCCTCAGCCCAAAGGTACCCTCCTGCATTTGTTTCTACTGGACTCTATAGGGTTTTTTTCACTCCCATTTTAATCTTCAATCCAGCTGGATTCCCACTTGCACATGAGGCTAAGCAGGGACCCAGTTAGAATTTTCTTAGTAGAGCGAGTTGGTTTTCTCTACTCTGTGCAAAACAATCCATTCTTTTTCATTGACCTATGGGACCACTCCCTTTATCCCTAGTAATTTCTCGTGTGATAGATTCAAAAGGCAGGCCCCGTGTTCTCCTTTTGTTTCATCTGTCCATTCTGTGCCAGCACAAAGTCAATAATTACTATGGCTTTATAGTAGGTTGTGACATTTGATGGAGAAAGTCATCTCCCTTAGTTTTCTTTTAAAAAAAATTTGATTTAGTTTTCAATTGACCTTCTTTACTCCATGTAATCTTTGGAACACACACACACATATATGTATGTATGGTTTGTGTCTAGTTGCCCCCCCAAAGCCTCATGCAGTCATGGGGTGGGGGCTTCTAGAGTTTGAGATTAACTCATGATCCACTGGGATTATGATTATGAGTACTCCCCCAGCCTGGGGCGGACATACTGAATGCAGTTTAAGGGGGAGAAAGACTTCCGCTCTGCTGCAGGGGTTGCCATGACCCCTCCCCATTTTGCTCTTGTTCTTTGCTGCTGCTATGGAAGGTGCCCTCTGCCATGTTCTGCTGTGCCTTGGAGCCAGCTGAGTATGGACCGAAACCACCAGTTACTGTGAGCTAAATACACCTTTCCTTCCTCCATTTTGGATCTTGGGTATTTGTCCCAGCAATGAGAAAGGAGTAACTGAGACTATATATTTATAATGTGTAAATGACATTGTGTGACATTGCCATGCTCTTATTTTATTTTTAATTATTGTTGGATTTTAATCCCTGTGATAGTTAGATAGATAGACAGACACACAGAGAGAGAGAGAGAGAGAGAGAGAGAGAGAGAGTCAAAGACATGCAGAGAGCCAGACCCAGAGAGAGAAACAGAAAGTCTGCCAAAGGAGTGCATACGCCTCCCAGCAGGTTGCTGTACTAATAAATGCCTAAAAGCTAAAGGTCACCACTTTGAGCACTTCCTGCAATCATGGAAGTCAAAGGTAACTTGTATTAATGGCATGATATCTCAATAAATTTGATATTAAAGTATTGTACAAGCTTTCCCTGATGTATACATATTTTGGCTCTCTGTCTATGTATCTATGTATCTATCTATGTATCTATGTATCTATCTATCTATCTATCTATCTATCTATCTATCTATCTATTTATCCTATCCATCCATCTATAACTACAATTAGGGATCAATGAATTTGTGAATTAATCCGGAGAGGATCGAGTTGGTTACAGCCTTGTCACCCAGCCACGGGATGTCATTCACTCACATTTTAAGCTCCCTTTGCAGAGGTCTGACCAGGCCAGATGCAGTGCTTTGTGATGTCTGCTGGCGTGACGATGGTGTTTCATTTCATTCCCTTATAATCTCCTATAATTGGTTACCATATTGATCACTTTTTTTTTGTTTGTTTGTTTGGCAGAACCAGGGATTGAACTCAGGCCCTAGCACTTGCCAGGCAAGCACTTATTCTACTGAGCCATCTCCCTGGTCCCAAGACCACATCTTTTTTATCCACCTCTCAGTTAATGGGCATCTGAATTGCTTCTAAGATCCAGCTATTACAAATTGCGCTACTATAAACATGGGGACACATATATCTCTGTGGTAGGAAATATATATGTGTCCATTTCCAATTCTTCTGGGAAAATCACCAGAAGCAGAATAGCTGGGTCAACTGGGACCTCCAGTTCTCATTTTTCGAGGAATCTCCACACTGAGCTCCCCAGCAGCTGTAGTGGTCTACACTTCCACCAGTGGTGGAGAAGGGTGCCTTTTTCCCTGCAGCCCCCACCCCCAGCGTATATTATCAGTTTATTTCTTGATAACAGCTGTTGACTCCAGACAAGATGGAATCTCAGCATTGTTTTAATTTGTATCACTCAGAGGACAAGTGATGTCAAACATTTTCACATATATCTACTTACTGTTGATATTTTTTTCATCTGAAAAGTGTGCATTCATCTCTGATGTCTAGTTTTGGAGTGGGCCTTCCAATTTTGGAGGTCTGAGTTTTTGAGTTCCTTATATGTTCTCAAAGGTGAATCTTTGTCTGAGGAAAATCCAGTAAACATTTTTTTCCCCACGTTGGGGGTTGTTTCTTCACTCTGTCGGTGGTTTCCTTAAAAGTTCAGCAGCATTCATATGGTTCATATGCAGAACCATTTAAATCCATCTAGACCTAGGTGGTTTTTTGTTTTTATTTTTGTTTTTGGAAGAGGATAGAAAGAAGTGTATTTCACTATACTTCTATTTTTTTTAATATTTTCCCATTTGTGTTTATGTTTATATGTTTATTTCCTCTTGTATACATTTTGCTTATCTTATATTTTCTTTGGTTAAGTGTTTTATATGGACTCTGAAACTTGTTAGCAACTAGTTCTTCATAATGCTCTCTAATTGCTATACATTTCTATGTCTTTTTAAAATAAGGTTTTTTTTAAGCATGAAGTCTTTTTTATCTCCTGTACTTTTTTTGATATTTCATTGATTAGTGTGTTTATCATTATTTCTCCTTGTTGTTTTGAGTTTGTGCTGTCTGGCCTTTTTTATTCCTTATTTCTTGGTAAGAATGAAATATGTGTGCATGTATATACCATGAATTACAAGTTGTGTGTTTAAGTCCACCTTCTGTTACTATAACAAAATGCCTGAGACAATCAACTTAAACAAATGAAAGATTTGTTTTGCCTCAGAGTTTGGGAAGCTCCAGCCGGACCAATGGCTTGGTCTCATTGCTTTGAGCCTGGGGTGAGGCAGTACTCTGTGAAGCCAAACCATTTACCTCATCAGCCAGAAGAAAAGAAAAGAAGAAAGGGATGCCAGAGGCTCCCACGCCCCTTCAGGGCCACACCTCAGAGACTTGAAAGACTTCCCAGTACACCCCACCTCTCAGAGCTGCAGCGCCTCCCAACAGGAGGTCCCACCGAGAAGACCACGCCTTTAGTCCGTGGTGCTCCGGGGTATCCGCCAACAATAGCAGCGTAAGGTTGGTGTTCCGAAGGGCAGTTCAGTGTCTCATTCACATTTAAAACTTTCATGGACTGATACGAAGATGAATTGAAAACTGAAGCTCATCAATATCTCATATTTTAAAATATAGCGAGCCAAGAAAGAGAGACCATAGCAAAAAAGGAAAAGCTTTTATTTTAATACCTTCGTTTGTTCTTTTTCCTGTGTTCATAGAGAACCCAAGTCATGCTGAGGCAGGAAGGTCAGGTGGGGTACGTCTGGTGGGGGAGTGTGACCAGACTCTGGGGTACACCGCCAAGTGTTCCCCACAGGACTGTGGCCTTTCTTCAAGGTACCCCCCATGTCTCCAGGGTGCATTTCTACCCTTTTAGTTTTCCTCTTGTTTGCTCCCATGTTCATTCCTCAGAGCCAGTTTCTCCTTTACCTCTTCCCCTTCACTTTTCAAATAATCTTTGTCACTGTGTTGGGCTTGTTCCCCTCAATTCTTTGTTCAAGGTGAACCTAGTAATGTTTGTTTGATGAGCTCTTTCTAGAAGGAGCTGCTGGACAACTCTGAACTTCCATTCTCTCCTAGGTCCTTCCACTCCCTACCCGGACGTGGTCATCCCTCACAAAGGTCCCACTTGGCTGGTCCCGCTCTTCACTCTCGCTTACCAGGCAGGCTGAATGCATTAGTTACTTTTCTCTCATTGCTGGGACAAATACCAGACAGTATTAGGGAAAGCAAGGTTTATTTAGCTCACAGTTACTGGAGGTTTCATAGTTTAAAGCAGCCTGAATCACATAGCAAGACCTCGAGACACTGCCACCTTGTGCTACAGGGTCTGGAAAAGAGGCGGAGAGGCGCCACTGAATCCAGGATGCTCCGCTCCGTGCCTCCAAAGGAGGCCACCAGGCCTTGGTGGGGGCAGGGAGGCACATACTATCAGTGTAACATTTTGCACCTCTCTGGCCTCGCCCCTCGAGCCCTGCCCTGGTCCTCTGGCCACGCCCCTCGAGCCACTCAAGTGGCGACTGCCCCATGATTTACATGAGGCTTTGGGGGGACAACTAGATTCAAAGCATAACACCGAGTTAAAGAAAACTCTCTTCTCTTTGTTTCTCTGACCACATTTGCCCCAGAGAAGTGGTTGTGTGTGACCCACCCTCCAAAATGCAATCACGCTGGCATACTATTTTACAATTCTACGTCTTAAATGACCTGTGCACATGTCCTCCTGCAAACAACCAACCCTTGCGCACATTTTAATAACTATATATTATCCTAACATACAGTCAAACCAAAAGTCAGTGACCAAAATTAGTGCTTATGACTTTTCGAGGTGATTCTTTTTATGTAAAACCTTATGATCACTCAACACCTAGCACCAGCAAGTTTCTGGTATAAATCAACGAATACCAATCCAATAAAAGACCTAATGACTTTCTTAAATTCTTACAGGCACACTGCCAAGGGGTATGTAGCTTGAAAAACTCAGCAGTTCTCTCAGAACGTGATACCAGTTTAGTGAGTGATTTCCTGATTTGAGAATTTCTAGATTTCCTTGAATGTACACTGTGCAACCGTGAACGGCCATTGCCTAGGGGGTCTACATAGGACGAGTCTGTTGACGTTTGTGCTGTTGCTTCTGGGTCTTACCGTGCTGTTTGCCTCTCTGATTTTGAGCATTCGTCTTTCCTTACTGATTTGTGGGCTGGGGAAATAGTTCAGTGGTATAAGTGCTTGCCTGGCAAGCACAAGATCCTGAGTTCAATTCCCAGTACCAAAAATAAATAAAAAATATCCTTACTGATTTGTGAGAAGACTTTATAAAGCAACTCCTTATCTGTCATTGATTTCCAGGAGTCTTCTTACTTGCTGCGTGGTTTACCATTTTGTTTTTAGTGGGGGTTTTGTGTGTGCTTTTTAATTAATTAAATATACTGGTACATTTTAGATATATACAATGATCACATTTATCGTAGGGAATTTGTGCCTGTACGTGATACATCTTGATTCTCGTTTCTTCCATTCCTCTCCCCTCTCTTCAACCCCTCCTCCTCTCCTAATTTACAAAATCTTTGTTTGTATTTTTTTTTTCTTCTTTCTCATTTTTTCTTCCCCCTTCCTTTCACCTTTCCCCTGCCCTAGTTCCCCCTTCCTATTTGAATGTTTCTTCTTATTTCACAGTGTCCCTTATACATTTTGGTTCTTATTTATACTTTCAGTTTCTCATACCAGAGAAACAATGCAATGTTTACACATATGTGGCTGATTTATTTCACTTAAAGAATATGGTATCAAGGTGCAATCACTTATGCAGAAATATTTCAAGGTTATCCTTCTTTGTGGCCGAGTAGTACTCTACTATACAGAAAGACCCCAAATCTTCATCCATTTGCTGGCCAATGGGCATCTGGGCCACTTCTAAGGCTCAGATATTGCAAACTGGGCTACCACAAACATGGATGCGTGTATATCGCTGTGGTGTGATGCTTTTAATTTTTTCAGGAAGATATCAAAAAGGGAGATAGCTGCATCAAATGGATCTTCCAGTGTTAGCGTTTTGGGACGTCTCCACAGATTTCCACAGTTTGTTGCACCAGTCTACACTTCCACCAACAGTGGAGAAGGGTTCCTTTCCCCGCACATGAATCAACATTGGTTACTGGCTGATTTCTTGACAATAGCCATTGTTTCTGGGATGAGGCTGGTGAGGTGGAATCTCAGCCTTGTTTGTTCTCGAGTGGGAACATCACTTAGGTTCACATGTGTATGTGCCTAGGCACACGTGAACACACAGGCTTTCTCCATGTGGTCGACTGCCTTTTTTATTTTACTTTTTTACTCTCAGCCATTCTGGGTTGAAACATTTCCGAGATCCTATCTGTCCCTGTGTGAGCAGCGCTGTCACCCGATGGCAGCCACCGCCTCAGCGTCTCGCCTGCACCCACCAGGCAGCCAGCTGCCTGCCTGCCTTCTCCTGCCCCCGCCCCCAGTTTCATTCACTGCATCATTTCTACACAGCCAGAGCTCACCCTAGACTTTGATAAGGTCTGTATCCTCCATCTCTCGGCCAGGAGCTCCAAAGACACTGACAAAAGGGCAATAAAGGCAAGTTTTGGTCTCCCTGGGCTTAGATTGGCTGTGTTGATCTAACGTAACTGCTCCTCCCCAAGCAGTTGAGTCAATGTAGACATCATTCAGCAAGTTCATTGTCTCTTGTACCTTCCTAAGTCCCACAGTTGTTGGATGTCCCTTCAAAAGTGCTCCCTGAATTACTGTGTTGCCAGTACACCTGCTGTTTCCTGCTGGGACCCATGGTTAGAAGCATACAAGTTTATCTCCCTTATCCCTGTCCTTTCCTCTGGAGGGCAGATAGATTAGATAGACAGACAGACAGACAGACAGACAGACCGACCGACCGGCAGGCAGGCAGGCAGGCAGGCAGGCAGGTAGGCAGACAGACAGACAGACGGACGGACAGACAGACAGACGGACAGATGGACAGATGGACAGACAGACAGATTCAATATTTGGAAGACCTTATTCCCAAACTTCTCCAGCTGTTGAATTATCTGAGCATTCTTCTTAGGAGAGACTCAGATGGACAGTGTCTTCTGGGGTCCTGAATTTCATGACAGATGGTTTGGTAGCTTTGAGACTTCGAGAAGAGTTCACCTAGATATAAAATCTTTGAGCTATTCACTTTTTCCTTCCATATGTTTAAGTTCTTGTTCTAATTTTAAAACATCAGACATCACTGTATAGAATCATGATTCCAACCTGGCTTCCGTCCCTTCCAAGTAACCTGGATTTTTGTCTTAATGCCTAAATTTTTTCAGCTTTTTATTAGTACATGCTTTCAGTTACATAATGTTTACATTCATCTTATGCACTTAACACATGTTAATTCTTTTTTATTCTTCTCATCCTTTCTTCTCTGTCCTCTCCCTCTGTCATTAGTTTCTCTCCCCATTTGCAAAAGAGCTTCTTCCCTATTCCCTATTATGTCTGATTTTTTTTTTTTTTTTGTATTTAAGTAAGTGTCTACAGGGTCCACAGGGTCTCACTACATAGATCAGACTTGTAGCGAACCACCTGTGTTCAGCCTCCTGAGAGCTGGGATTACAGGTGTGCGCCCCCACATCTAGTCTCAGTCGCTGTTTCAGTGTGCCCAGAGGCGGGCCCACACAGCACACAGGGGCTCGAACCCTGACCCCTGCACTCTGCCTACGCAGGCGCCTGAGTCTGCTGAGCTATTTGGCTGGCCCTGATTTTTTTTTTAATTTTATATTTTGTGGTTGTCGTATAAAAGAAATCACATGCTAGTTACGCTTGTGTGTCTCATTTATCTCATCTAACATTATGGTCTCAAGATGCATCTATTTTAAAGGATTTTTATTTTATTATTAAGAACAAGAATAACACTAGACTAATCTTAGTGTCAACCAGTCCATGTTAAAGACTCCCCGGACAGAATGTACACTTTTAGGATTTAGACTTAAATCTTCTACTTCAGGAAATATTTTAAAATTCAGCTTTAAAATATTTTCTCCCTTCTATTTTTTAGGTTCAGTCCTTGGCCTTCAGTCATACCTACGCTGGATCTCCTGTGCCTTTAATAACCATCATTTCCAGACTGGCCATGGTGGTGCCTGTAAGCCCAGCCCCTGGGAGGCTGAACATGGGAGAACCTCTAGGAGCCTGATCTTCTGTGTAGTGAGACCCTGTACGAAACACACACAGACACACACACACACACACACACACACACACACACACACACACAAAGACTTTCATTTCTTCTAAATCTTTCCTTTCTTTCTTTTTTCCTGTGTGATATTCAGTTACTTTTCTATCTTTATTTCCATCACTGAACCTTTGAGAAGGTTACTCACTCTTGTTTTTCTTCTAATTCCAAAACTCATTTGTAAAAAAAAAATTCTGTTTTCCAACACTATCAGATTTTTAAAACAATATTTCCTGGTGTCTGGCACCATGTGGCTGGGCTTCTCTCTTTCTGGTACGTTCTGTTCTCCCAAGCTTCTCATGATTCTGTGGTTGTTCTTAGCACATTTAGCTTTGTGTTTACTTACGTTCTCTGTGTCAGAATAACATTTCGTTCATTGCCATTTACTATT
This sequence comes from Ctenomys sociabilis, assembly GCA_004027165.1. NCBI lineage: Eukaryota > Metazoa > Chordata > Mammalia > Rodentia > Ctenomyidae > Ctenomys > Ctenomys sociabilis. Next base: position 67,437 of record PVKA01008605.1, read on the forward strand.
TTTTCTTATGCAAAACCTTTGTTTAAATTTACATTGCATTGCATTTCTATTTTTGGAATGTCACAGATATTTTTCTGAATTCTTAGGAGCTGCTATGAGAATGGTAGTGATGGACCAGGCGATTTCTTTCTATTCTTTCTGTTCCTACCTGCAGGGGCAAGGCAGATGGCTCAGGAGAATAAGCACTTGCCTGGAAAGCGCAAAGGCCTGAGTTCAAACCCCAGTTCCACCAAAACAAACAAACAAACAAACTATTCCTACCTGCAGCTTGTCCTTTGGAGAAAGAATACATATAGTTTGGTGAGCTAATCCAAAAAATAAGAGAGCAAGTCACACAAAATCATAATGACTATCACAAAAATAAAATAATAGAGAATAAGGAGCATTGTAAGTTACATTTTGCTTAACTTCATGGAAATAAATTTGTAAAGCAGAAAAATCAATAGCTTTACTAGAAAAGAGTTATCAAAACTGACCCTAAAAGAGAAGGAAATGGAAAGATGACCACTGAGGAAATAGAAAATTCTGTTAAAGATTTACCAAATTTTTCAAAAAAATATCCCATTCCAGATAGCTTTACAGCAGAATTCTATCAGTTTTTAACGGATGCACAATTCAAATTACTTAAAGTACCGTTGCCAAATTTTTATATTCAAAGTTTTTATGAAGCAAAACTATTTGATCCAAAAACCCAAAAGATATATATACACAAACACACTCCGAGCACATATACTCACAAATTTTAACACAAAAGTCCAAATTAAAATAGTAAACAAGATACCATAGTGCTTAAAAACAAAATGAATACACTATGACAAAGTGAAGTATACTGTCGTAATACCAGCATGCTTCAATAGTTTAAGATCAAGTAAAAATATATCAAGGTCAAATTAAAATATAAAAAAATTATGTGACAAGGCAAATGTTAGTGAGCCCAGTAAGATAGCTCTAAGATAGGGGTCTAAAGGTCCTGCTTAGGCAAGCTGAGGCAAGCAGGCAGGGACCGTGGTTCGATCCCTGGCACCACATGCCATGCCAGCCCCACCCCCAAGATGGGCTGAACCGGCCACAAAAGAAAAGAGAAACATTAGTGCTAGAATGTAGTTGGTACATATATGCTCACTCACTGTTACATCCTTTCACTTTTGGTATATGTTTAAAAAATTTCATAATAATAGGTTGTGAAAATGCCTATTAATATAATTCATGACATTAATAGGTCTAAGGAGCATGACCATAGGATCATTTTCACAAATACTGGAAAAGTATTTGACAAAATTCAGTATCTATTCTTAATTTTAGAGCATTTATTAAAATAAGAGTTTGTTATCTCTTTAGCATATAAAATGGATTCAGTCTAAACGCATAAGCCCACATCGCCCTTTTATTAGGAAAAAAATAATTTATGCTTAGTGTTTAATGAAAGAAACCCTAACAGCATTCACATTAAAGTCAGGATAAAACAGAAATGTCCAAAACTGTACTGTTGGACTATTATTTAGCATTGTTCTGGAAGAAATCATCTACGTAATTAAAGAAAAACATTAGAGGTATGAAGAAGAGAAATGTCAAATTGTCTTTATTTGCAGGCAGTATGTCTGTATAGGTGGAAAACCAAGGGACTTCTATAAACCATGAGAATGTTCAGGAATGTGGCATGCTACAGCATTAAGAATCAAGCATGCACGCGCACACACACACACACACACACACATCGACAAAGTACTCAGTATTTTATCATAACAAAAATGGGTAGAATTACTACAGCAGATCACAATGATGACTATAAAGGCATTTCATCTTCTTGAATACCATGACATCATGATGCTATCAGACTTTTTAGATTAATTTGAGATATAAGAAGACACTATGAAAACAGCATAATTACTTTATAAAAGCAGTTGATTTCAGAGGTTTGTTAAAAATGAACCAATAAAATAGGAAGCCATTTTTTTAATGTCAAGAAATTGGGTAAGGGCATAGTCGAATAGATAATAAAACACATTATAAGACTATAAGAATAGGGCCGGGAGATAACTCAGCAGTATAAGCACCTGCCTGGCAAGAGCAAGGACCCGAGTTTGATTCCTGGTACTGAAGAAAAAAAAAAAGACTATAAGAATAGTACAGTAATGGTACATGTACATACAGACGGATCAATAGTGAAGCCTACAGCTTCATAGATAAGTGCATAACAGAAGTGAGCTTTTAAATCAGGGGTGAGGAAGGGACAATAGCTCTTGAGATAACAGGCCGTCATCTGGAGAAAATTGTTGGGTGCTGGCTTCTACTCTCCCGTAACAGTAGGCTCAAGGTGGATCAGATAATTAAATATTGAAAAGAAAACCATAAAGTATGAGAGAATATTTTTATAATTTTGAAAGAACAAAGACTTTTCCAAATATGATGAAGCCCCAGAAGTCACAAGAAAATTGGTAAATTAAACTACATTCTTAAGCCGGGCATGATGGTGCATGCCTGTAATCCCAGCACTAGGGAGGCTGAGGCAGGAGGATTGTTGTGAGTTCGAGACCAGCCTGAGCTACAAAGTGAGCTCGAGGCCAGCCTGAACTGCATAGTGAGACCCTGTTTCAAAAAAAAAAAAAAAAGACAAAAAAAGACAAAAAAATAAATAAATAAACTACATTCTTTAAAATCTTGTAAGGGTGGTTTCACAAATTATATACTACCATTAAGTTACCAGAAACTGAAAAGTAGGGAATTATTTGCAACATATACTACCGGTTCTCCAACACATGAAGCATTGTTCAAAAATGGAAAGAGTGAGAAAAACTGTGGAAAATGTGCAAAAGTTCTGTCTAAAGTGTACATTTTCAGTGGTGGTGGGGACTGTCCACCAGACAGCAGGAAGATGTGTTAGCTCTTTCTGTGGCTTGTGGCTTTCCCAAAAACAACCACTATTTAATTTATCCCATTAAGAAGAATTTAAATTCAACAAATACAGGAAATAAATCCATTTTATTAATTACAGTAATATAAATTATAGAATAGGGTAATTATAATTTAAAATTAATTCATGAATTAACTAATTAATGAAATTAATTAAATGAAGTGACATTTTCTCCTTGGGGAAATGATAATGAAAGAAAGATTGAAAAACACAGATTTAAACAAATGGCTGACCGAAAAGGAAATACAGGTAGAACCAAGCGTGGTATGATTTTATGTACGTGAACTGTTCAGGATATGCAACTCTATAGAGACAGAAAGTAAGTAGATTCATGGGTGACTCAGACTGGAGAAAATGAGGTGCTTAAGAGTAAATAGCTAAAAGATACAGAGTTTGGAGGCGGTGAAAACATTCTGAAGCTGACTCAGGGATCGTCGCACTACCTGTGGATCTGCTCCAAGGCGCTCAGGTGCACGCTTTAAACGGGTGCTCACAGTGAGGCGAGAGATTAGAGCGGGCCCAACGGTCTGGACCACTGGCGTGACCTGTCAGTCATGGAGCTCCGTCAGTCACGGCAGGACACATGTGCAGAACAGTAATATTTATATCGCTGTCATTAATAAAATGGATTTATTTTCTGTATTTGTTGAATTTAAATTCTTCCTAATGGGATAAACTACTTCCAGAACGGGGTATAAACCATGGCAGCCACGGGCCACCCCGGGACCACTGTCTTTCTCTTGCAGTGGCCCATATTGCATGTAAAACTTTTTTTTTCCCCACACACACTCTTCAGAGCACTTCTTTTTCTTCAGACTCCTTCTTGTCCCTTCTTTTCCCCCTAGGTTTCTATCTCCTTTTACCTTTAATAAATATAAGATCGCTATGTTCTTCACTTGTCCAATTCTTTGAACAGGAAAACAAGAGCCTCAGAAAGAACCCTGGGCACCCCAGGATCCAGGAAAAAGTTGGTGCATGAATTCTATCCATTAAATCTGTTATCCCCAAAAGTCACCTACAATGGTGGTCCTTGCACTTTCTTCAGAATGGGCCACTTGGAGGCTTCTAAAAATTCACACACACAGATAAGTTTGCATGTGACGTGTTTAAGGACTCTTTAGAGTCTGTGCAGCTCAGAATTGGAGTTTCTCCTGGAAGACATTTGGTGGCATAGAAACCTATTTTTTCATTAATCATCAATAAATTTAAATCACCTGGATTATAAAAATAGAAGCATGAGACTGAGTTTGTTTGTAGGGTGTGCATGAATGCTCATGGCACAAAACCACACATGCATTTCTTTTTTAAAAAACTCCTCAATTTCAAAACATTAACAGTGATAATCTCTAAGTGGTGACACTATGGGAAATTTGTATTTTCTCCTTGTTTGTATTTTATACAGTAAATGTTTCAGTTTTATAATAATAAAAAGCACAGTTAGCTTCAAAAGCTACTTTTAAACTAAAGAATATGATATTTAGTAAGGAGACCTTTATTATTAACCACTTTTTTTCTTTCTTCTTTAATTTTTATTTTATTGAAGTACAAATATCAATGAGACAGTTTTAAGACAACTTAATAGGATGGATTCGATAAATTAATACATTGCAAACTGTTTTCACAATGTTTTGGTATCATACAAGGTGCATACATGATATTACACTTACAGACATTATTATAGCAGATGTCTCTTATCAGTAAATTAAGAGATTGAGCCGGGCGTGGTGGCGCATGCCTGTAATCCCAGCACTAGGGAGGTTGAGGCAGGAGGATTGTTGTGAGTTCGAGACCAGCCTGAGCTACAAGGTGAGCTTAAGGCCAGCCTGAACTGCACAGTGAGACCCTGTCTCAAAAAAAA